>JANIJG010001855.1:0-30326 GCA_024611175.1 Megaceryle torquata | reverse complement strand
GGGGTTGAGTCGCCATCCCTGGAGGTGTTCAAGCATCGCTCAGATGTAGTGTTGGGGGATATGGTCTAGGGGAGAACTTGTAGAGTAGGGTGAATGGTTGGACACAATGATCCCACGGGTCCTTTCCAACCTAAATGATTCTGTGAAACAGACTGCATTTGTGGTTTTACTACCTGTGAAAACACTTGTTCTGTGAAGAGTGAAAACTTCAATCTCAATCGCTGTAAACATCATAAACACTACAAACATTTTAAAATGAAGCCACAACTGCTTTTATTATCCTCACTTTGGCACATGTCACCCCTGAAGTGCTTAGCAAACACACTCTCGTATCGAAATGTACTATTTTGTCCCAGGGGTAATTAATGAAGTTTTCTAAGTAATGCCGCTGAAGTACCTGGCAATTATGCAAGTCATTTCTGCTCAGGGAAGATGCTGTAGGCTTCTCAGTTTATCTCATTAATTTCCATCTTCCTCTCTGTGAACTGAGTACTCACCATTTAGCAATTTGCTTTCATACTGATATTCGAAAAGCAAAGGAAAACAAACACCCTGACAGAGAAGGGGTTTTCCCTAAAAACAGTTTACGGCAGCACATCGACAAGTAACAAAAGACACCTGAACAACATCTATATTTTAAAAGACCTATTTTGTTGCATCTTGTATTGCATTTATAGGGCTTTTGGAAGCTAGGTGTCATGAAACAGTTTGCTGTCTCTTAGAGGGCACTTACCCAAGGGAATAAAGACGGCATTGCTTGCTTCTGATTCGATGAATGAGGCTAAACCTCTCATCAAGACAGATCGACCAGGGCTTCTTTGTGGTTTCAGAGTACCCTCTCAGGCTGTTCAGGTTCATGTGTTCACATGAAATCTGTTGAAATCAAAGGATGCTTCATTTTAAGACATGACTTTTAATTTGTTTTTAATTTGCCTTCTGGGGAAAGAGCAGAAAGGAGAAAAATGTTAATTGGTTTCATTTAAATCTGATTGTCAATCTGATACACAGCTATGGAGATTTGATGATTTTTTTTTTCCTTGTTTGTCTGTTCCGCTTGGTGAAATTTAAGGCTTACATAATCCCCCAGAGAGGAATGCAGTTTGAAAAGCAAATAATTAAGCATTAGTACTAGACCCCAAAATCAATTTCCCGAGAACAAGTTATTTCCGCATTAAAATGTTTAGGCTTTTTTTTTTTTTCCTTTTCAAACCTTGAAGTGGATTCTGCATCCTGAATAATGTTTAAAATCACGTCATGATTCAAGATTGTAATCACAAGTTACAGTGCCACTGCAGTGTTTGCTGTATAGCCTACCTAGAGTGTCCTGCATCTCAGTTCCAGAAGGGATTTAATCATTACCCCAACACATCCTCTCTCCAACAAGAGAGATTTAAGCAAGTGCTTAACTAAACAGAGGAATCATAGCATGTGTGGCTGGTTATGCCATGCTGGCTTAGACATCTAGAGGCTAAAGCCAGGATAAAAACACTGCAAAAGGAGAAGAGCTAGACACCCTGCAGGGAGGCATGATCTTCCTCCAGATCTACTCTGGAAAAGGCAGGCATGGAGTTGGGGGGTGCTGCAGCCTTTCCAGCATTCTGGAGTCAGGGTGCAGGGGGTAATGGAAAACAAGTGCAACTTTGGCTGTCACCATAGCAGTGGTAAGGAGGTAACGGGAAGCAGAAGTAAGCACCAAAGCTGCTGCCACTTCTGCCCAAGAGAGGCTGTGCTGCACTGCACCAGCATCAGTTTACACTTGGTTGATGAAGGGATTCTCAAGCCACGTGCAGGCTGGCCATCAAATTCAAGGGTTGCAGGGCACTGGCTGCTAACATGCAGATAGGAAAGCAAAGACTGAGAAGAGTTGCAGGAACACGGTTGAGCCATCATGACAAAAAGCTGTGCTTTGGGCCTAGTACCAACCCTGGCTGCAGGGATGGGAACTGGCACTGACAGAAAACCAACAATAAAAAAAGGTAGAAAGAAGAGTAGTGGAGATAAAATCAGGTTAAACATCAGTTCTGAACTGACCATACTCATTTTGCTCCTTCCTTTCCTTACAGCAGGCTACCCCAGCTCAGCTCTTTTGACTTTCAGCCAAGCTAAAAAGCACAGGTTTGGCCCCACCTAGAACCACAGATATGGAAAAAGTTTACGTAGGGCTGAGAGCGAAAACCAGAACACCACCTTTGCTGTGGTGGACACACTCCACCATGTGCCTTATAATAAGTAAATAAAACTTTCACTCTTTAAGAAGCTTAAGCTCTGAAAGATCATTATCCGGAGCATTACATCCAAAGAGCTGCATGCTACGTCACCACCTCCCTGTACCTGCTCAGCTCTTAATTCCCATGGAAAACTCATAAAAGTTATATAGCATCTCTTCATGCTGCTCTCAGAATTCACTAAGTTTTAAGCAATGACTTGCATTGCACCCCACCACCCATTTCCCTTCAGTCACGTAACAATAAATGGCATTGCAATAACAAGCACTAATTTTAAGACAGAAGAATAATGTGCTCTCTACAGAGAAGTGAGATTTTGCAGTGCTGCCAGTTAATTGACTCATGTTATTATGAGCAATTCCAACACCCAGAATTTGGAGCACTTTTAATAGCTCTTGCTACTTAATAGGAGTTTAAAAGAAAACCCCTAAACTCTGTCTGACTTTAGCACCATCACCAGTCTGTTAAATGATTTACAGACCCTGATACACTGAGCTCACATCCTACTTGCTACTATAATACAAATATAATACAGCAGATGTAAGATGGTTCTTCTGACCACTAGATACCAGCATTGCAAAAGCTTTCTCTGGCCACAGCTTGGCCCTGCTGACCTGGCATCTTCCCCCTGCAGCAGTTTGAGCCATTCTACACTAATGGCAGGGAGCTGAACTCAGGCACGGTAATTAGTAGACATTTGCTCAGCAAATAAGGAAAACGAGATCCCATGCTCATCTATGTAAGCAGGATCCCATTTCCAGAAGTGCTCACACCAGCCATGGTGTTACCCTGTCAGTTATTAATCCTGTAACATCTGCCAGGTCAGGAACAAGAATGTCTCTTATTTTTTTGTTTTCACTTAGACTTGTCCCCCCAACCAGGGTCAGTTACTCTGGGAACGAAACTTCTCGATTAGTGTGTCAGAAGCAATAAACTCTCTGCTAATTGATGTCCTTGTAGGCTTTGACCCAACTAGTGGAGTTTAGCAGCATCTGCCACTGTTTATTAAGTCACCAAGATGATGTTCTCAGCTGAATATGCCTGCTGCAGCCTAAACTTCAGTACACCAAAACAGGCAGCTCTACCTACAGACATCTCTTGCTGTCTCTACATGCACCGTCTCGCCTCCTGCCCTCTCAGTGCTGGTCTGAGTGGAGGCAGAAATGTCATCTTCTTCAGCATTTAGCCAGGGGTACCCACAAGCTGCAGTATAAGTGAATGCCCTGCTACCCTCCCAGTTACCACACCATCAGTGCAGCAGCGTATTTTTAGCCATGTTTCAAATGGATCTTCTGTCTCAGCCTTGAAAGCATTCCATTAACAAAGAATTTAGTAGAGGAATGACATTTCAGTGACATTAGCACCTGAGGCTTTTTGCTGTTCTCCAGTGTAAGCGATTTGTGCCGTTAAATCTGTATTCCAGGGTCAACTGCTGATAGATAGATCTGGGTACCGAAAGCAGACGCCCTGTCGGAACTGTGGGCATCCAGCACCTTCTCCATTTTTTATTACAGGAAATGCATGGGTAAACACTGTTGTGCAGAAGTGATGCCTCCATTAAAACACAATGGTCCAATTTCCATACAAGCTGAACCCTGGAAGCATCTGTCAAACAATCTGGATTTGGAAATGTCACCTTTGAAAAAGCACGTAAAACCGCTAATTTTCCAGGTCATCTTTTTGTCCTCAAAATATCAGGATTCTATTGGTACCACTTGGACCACTTGTACAAGTTAGAGACTAATGCCTTGTTCTCAGTTTGCTGGGAACCTCAAATGTATCCTTTTACACTAAAATGTGACGGGTTATCACACCGTTATTGAGAGGTGGGGTGGTTGAATAGAGAGTTCTCTCGCTACAGAGTGCTCTGTATTTTCCTGTGTCTGAAAGAGAGTGAGAAAGAGAGGAGCAGGAGAGGAACCACATCTGGCATTTCATTCATACTGTACTCCTCTCAGGACATGAACCCATATGGAAATAAAGCAAGGAGATCATGTATTCTTTCTACCCTCTGTTTTGACGTTTCCATTCATGCTGATCATCACTGCTAGGTTAAGCAACTTTAGAGACAAAGCAATTTCAAAACCAGTTTGCTGTGAGGTTAATTCCTTATCAGAGAGGGACTGGTCTGTGCTGGGCAAACTGTTACCTAAATAGAGACTGAAATGAAAAACCTACCTGAGAAGTGCTAATGTACTTCAGGAACCTCAAGGCCTCATAGTTGAGGGAAGGAGTTGGACTTGCCCACGGCTGTAGTTGAATGTGCCATCTTACAGTCTGCAAAGCAAAGCAGGACAAAAAAAAAAACACTTTAAAGGAACAGGATTCGTCTCTCCATACCAGCATAAAATGCAAGAGCTAATAAATTAAGGAGATTTCATTTCAAATACAAATGGTTTCTTAATGCCTTGTCTCCATGTGAAAGTAAATTTCAAAATACAGTAGGGTTTGAACTACAGTGACAGCGCATCTAGCTATGACTTAGCACAGTCAGCTCTGAAAGCAGATGTCGGTAATTCAGAAAGCAAGGGCTCTTCATAAAGGATACATGTGTCAATTATTCTGCGACACCCAAGTAAGCCCTGGCTTGTAGAAATGCATGAAGACAAAGATCTGAATAACTAAATCCTCTAGCAAAACATCTGAAAACAGTTAAATGATTTTAATTTTATATCTATCGTGTATCTCCACTCAAATGTCCACTGATACAAGAACTTGGATTGAAAACACTGATCACCAAAGGAAACCTCTGCAAACAATCTCTTCCCTACTTTAAAATCTAGATTTATAGAAAAGCAAGCTTTTTGCGGTCTTTGGAAAAAGAAGTCCTCTCCCTCTCCCATGCTTGCCTGATGAGCTACATCAGAATTGTTTTCCTGAAAAAATGTCAATGCGGTCGCCTGTAGCCACTCCTCATTTTCATAACCCCAGGGAAGCAGCTTTGGTGGATGCTTTCTGCACTCCCTGTGGGGCCCCTCAGCTCTAAACCTTGGGGATCCTGTCAGCTTTTCCAGCAACACTTCCCACATAGACAGAGTGGGACAGAAGAGGTCTTTCAGACACGTTCTGGCAGAGCAATGGGGCTCTGTGCTCCCATCTGCGCCACCTTCTCCAAATTCTGTCCGCCTTTGTCACCCTGAGAAGTTTCAATGTGTTATCTCTTGCCCTCATGTAGATAAAAATACAAGCACGGTGTTAGCTGTACTAAATTCAGATTGATTCCTCATGGCTTTTCATCTTCAGGCACCATAAGTCATTTTTATGGCTGAGCAGGTAGTAATCAAGCTTCCCTTCATCATCCCCAATTAACTGAGCTTCCATAATGAACAGGATAGGGTTGGGTTTTTTTTTCCCCCATAGGTCCCTGTTGACATTCAATAAAATACCCAACAGAAACTCCATTCGGTATTCCCACAGGACCTTATTTCAAGTTAAGCCTTGGAAAAAGGTACAGGAAATAGCAATTAACCAGAGAGGACAGAGGCAGATCAGAGAGGCAAGGTGCTGAGCTGAGCCCTGCCACAAAGGACAACCCCACCACTGGGCTGGCCTGTGGGACCAGGAGAAGAGCCAGTGCAGTGACAGTGGGCATCCTCTGACACCAGAGAGCAACGCAGGAAAGAAAGAGAAGGCAATATTAGAATGATGATTAAAAGGGACCACCAGACCAGATGGTGTTTATCAGCCTTGAGCTGCTATCATGAATTGTTATTTTTGTAGCTTCACTAAACATAGTCTGGAATGAATGTGAGCCAGGAGATCTGTATGAGGTTTATTATTCCTTTAGGTTTTGCTCTGGGGTTTTTTTTGTAGTTTTTTTTTTCTTTCTTTCTTTTTACTGTAAAAAAAAATGCCAAGAAAGGACATTTGAGATTTTTTTCTCTTCCCAGAAGGAGACAAAAGTAATGTTTGCCAGCCTGCAACTTGCTGCCTGCAGCAGACACAGGCTCCTAGACCCCGCACAGCACAAGGCTGGAAGCAAGCGAGTAACTAAGCTCTGCAGCAACACATCCGTCCCCCTGACCCGCTGACTGCAGAAGGCAGCCTGTAAACAGCTAACAGCAGCAGGATAGGTGCACACCAGGGAGGGAAATGCCTGAAATCTTTCAGAAGGAGTCACAGTTCACATGGCTGAATAACGTTTGCAATGATAGGAATGCTGCCATTTCAACAGGCTTGAAAGCTGAAATGGAAATGAAGACTGACAATCATTTTCAGGCCCCCACCAAAAAACCCAACTAGACAGCTAAACATCTGTGCCCAGTTACTCTGAAATCTGTGTGAGATGTAGCTCATTAAGTAGGGGAATTGTGGGGTGGCCATTATGGCACCATTCAGCAAGAATTCCCTCTGCACAGAGTTGAGGGATAGGAAAAAAAAAATCCTCATAATTAACCACGTGAATGAGGTTCTTTTTCAGCAGAGTGCACTATCAAAGAGCCACTGTGGCTTTCTCCCAGGTTCTTAAAATCTTCAAGATGACAAACTGCCTTTCCACCGTCTCCAAAATGTATCAATAAACACGCAGCTACGAAGATAAAACCCCAGTGACTTAGTGCAGTTTCACTTAAAATAAAATAATTAAGAAGAAGAAGGAAAAAATCAACCTTCTATACAGTTCTTTAAATTTAGGAGCACTACACAAATGCTACTTTAGTGACAGAGCTCAGGTTTGACAGCATTACATTTGATAGCTTATCAAACTTCCCATTTGGTCCCTGGCTCCTTACTAAGCAGCAGCCCATTTCCATTCACTAATCAATATACAGAATATATTAGAGAGGCCTGTTCCTAACACCTACTAAACACCCCTATAAGGCAGGCACTTCAGTGGCAGCATTACAATAAAACTCACAGACCACGAAGAGGGGTGAAAATTCACTACCTGTCTTGGACTAGGTACACCCTCCCAACAGGCAACTCCTTGCTTTGGTGATGCAGTATGGGTACGTTGGGGATTCACAAAATATCCTCCTGAAGGAGCCATAACCTACTTATCTCCTTTGTTTATAGGGTTTTTTTCAGGTTAGTTTTTAGCCTGTTCCACAGCATTTCCACGTAAGTTTTCTCAAATAAACTCTGCAGATTAAATGCACCCGGTCCCTGTGAACCGACCGTTTTGTGAAAATCATGTTTATTCCTGATAAGCACATGTTCCTTATCTTGAGGAGTTTTTTTTCCCCTCTAGACTTTACATTTTTATTTTTCCCAAAGCAAACGTGACTGGCATGGCAGCGGCATCAAGATTTGGATTTTCTCCTTTGTCCGACAGAAACCTCCATGGTTAATAATGGAGAGCTGGCCCCTGTGGCTGCTGTACAAAACAGGCTGAGCAGCAGCTCCTTTCACAGGGGCCTTCTCCAGCAAGTACAGAAGAGGAGCAGAGGAGGTATTATTACATCCATATTACACAGCTTTGGATATGAAATTCAGAAAGACCTTCCCAGGATCACCCAGGAGGAGCCAGAAAACCGGTTCAGACATCCTGCATCTCTGCCTGTTGTCACCAGTGCGCTACCTTCCTGTGGTAAGGACACAGTAACAAGACACTGGGACAGTGTTTCCCAAACACCAGTGTATCCTGGTTCCACAACATAAAGAGATTCAAGTACCTAGAAAGTTACAATACCATTTAAATAATACCCCATTGAATATCTTAAAGTGTCCCTATATTTACATTGTTTCACTTACAGACAACTTACCTGAATCCTAAGAAACAAATCAGTAAGAAAACTGGCACTGGTCAGACATTAACTTTAGCTACCTTAGAAATGTAAGGGGTATCTAGAAGGTGTTACCTAAATTTTCATCTAATGAGATAACCATAGAGCAAAGGAAATCTTAAGATAATGCCATTGATTTCTTAGGAAAACCAGGATGCATTTGAGGATCTAATTATTTTTCCAGGTACTTCACACTTAAGGACAAGGACTGATGCTTCCATCGGGCCAATATGACAGTAATCCACCGGGACTTTTCTCTGGAGACCACTTCTTTCTAGATTTTTCTCCCTCATCAGCCATCTAAGATAGTCATCTGATAATCCCTCAATAATCTGTAGCATCCATATGACAGCATTTGTCCTAAAAAATCTGAAAGCATAACTTAAAGTTTAAATCAACATGTGCAAAGGGCTCACAAACTAGCAGATGTAAAACGGCAGGTTTGCAAAATTCCTGGCTCTCCTAGCATAAACTTGAACACAGAACTATAAATCATTATTTCCAGATCAATTGTACAGTTTCAGGGCACTTATTCAAACAGCCCAACCCCTCCCTCCCTTTCTGTTTAGATGTGAAAGGGAATTACTAAGTTTTCCATACTTCCATCTTTTTCAACTCATTTTTTTAATCTCCTCTTTAACAGCCTATTAAAATAAACAACAGTAGCCATGTTTGTAAACAAAAATTTGGGAATCCTGTTGCCCTGCCAAGCAGTCTGTTGCTTCCAGCGAAGAAACAAAAGACTTGTCAATAGATCCACAGATGTCTTAACCAAAGGAAAACCAGAAAATCCTCTGATTAAACTGTGCAACAATGACTTTTTTACATTTGAGGCAGGACCAAGTATGAGCAGAAAGCACTTGTGGCAATAAACTTAATTAAAAAAAAATATATATATATAGTATTTGCTAGGCAGAGAAACAAGTGACATACAAATCTTCATCTCCAGATGTTCTGGCTGTACTCTGTGTATCACCACACTCACCCCTTTTGGAAAGGTACAGCAGAACAGAGCTTGCTCATGGGCAGAACTTTGCAGAGGTTTTATCAGTTTAAAATGCAATGGGTGGGATTTAAATTGCAAAATTTTCAGTCATCTACAAGGCAAACATAAATTTACTGGATTGCACTTCTGATGGCTAGCCTTTAGGAGAGTAGATTGACACTAGACATGATTTACAGGGCTTAGCCATCATTTTATTTGGGCTCTGGAGTTCCAGTGGCCCCACGCATACTATTTTGTGGGTTTGTTGTTTGGGTTTTTTTTTTCCCCCCAATTCAAAAGCACCTTAAATAGTGACAGCAGTGTGTTGCAGACCACCCAAGTATTGACTTTGCCTCACGAAGGACATGCAACAAGTGCAAAGACTCCTGAGATGAGTGGGAGGGCTGCTGAGGAGGCAGCCAGACCTAGCATGCTGCTCCTCTCACTGATGACACAGAGCAGCTCCAGTGGCAAATGGTTGCTCATGAATGGCCATGTTTAGTTTCAGAGACAATTAGCTGGCTGACTCCATGGGAGAGCCAGGAGTGGAGAAACATTCCTGCTGGGAGGACAAACAGGGACCAAGCTCCCACAGTGGGCTGGGAGCTAAGCTATTTGACAGGACAGATAAGGCAGGCTCTTTAAGGGAATGATTCATCTCACTATAATGATGAAGATGTCTAAAATAAGAAACATGAGTCATGCACTGGAAACATCCATTTCTCTCCATGACCTGCAAAGAAAGCCTGGAGGATGGGCTCAGGTGCACCTACATTGTAGACATTCAACAGCACAGAAGAACCCCAGACCAGAATATTAATTGTGCCATGCTTCAGAATACCTCATATTTTAGAAGGCTGAGCCTACTCTTTAGTTGTGAGCTTCAAGCAATGCTTAATTGTATGCTATTCTTCAGCAGCACTGAGTAACTCCAAATGTTTTATGTTTGGAGCAGCAATATGCAGTGCAAGTGGCAAACTCCTCCTCAAAGCGGAGGTGTCATTAGAAAAGAACAAGTATGTCTTGGCCTTGGCAAAGACCTCCTCAAGAAAGGTCAATTCACGTGTTCCCCTTTAGCTGAATGTAATCAGCATCATATAGAGGGCTCACAAGAGGTGCACTCATAAAACCATGCTACGCTACCTTGTTAATTCAGAAGTAGCAGGGACATGCACAGGCTCAGTAAACTGTAATTTAAAATACAGGCTTACAAAGTGACTATGACTCATATTTAAAGCTCCAAGTGGATTCATTTCTAACATGGCTGGTTTTATAGGATATATATATAATAGACATATATCATATAGACATCCTTACATGTCTAAACTGTTTCCTTCCCTTATTTTTTTCTTGTGCAGTTCTATTTTCTATTTTTCTTTACAGTTTGGCTTTCTAAAACATATGAGGTTTTCACTTAAGAAACTACGTTGTAGAAATTGCTCCATACAGTCCTTGCTCCGCATGCGTGTGCCTGTACTGAGAGAAAAGCAGTGGGTTCCCTCTCAGGCATCAGGATTATCTCAGCTGACATCCAGTTCTGCAGCCAGCTAAACTGAGAATTTCCATGCCAACAGTGAAACCTTCAGGCACTGCACAAAGTTCAGAATGAACTGGGAAAAAAACCAAAACAAAACAAAACAAAACAAAATTAATACAGGAAATCTATTTCCCCATTTTTTACTTTTCTGGGTTTTGATGAAGTGGAGGCACCTCTGACAAGACTGCACATAAGCACACAGCCACCTTCTTACCCAGCCACCCCAGGATGGCTCCATCTTCTCTACAGGTCAGGCTGGTGCAGTGGCACAAGCAGGTCACGTAGGGAGTCCCTCCCTCAGACAAACTCTGGTGCTGTAAAACCAGCGTGTTTGTTACAGAATCACAGAATGGTTTGGGTTAGAAGTGCCCTTTAAAGATCAACAAGTCCAACACTCCTGCCATGGGCAGGGACGCCTTCCTTCCACCGGATCAGGCTGATCAAAGCAAACAGTATCTGTCCCAGTATGGAACCTTGAGGGACACCACTCATTACTGGTTTCCACATGGGCATCTGAGTCATTGACTAGAACTCTTTGGACATGGCTATGCAGACAATTCCTTATCCATCTAACAACCCACACATCAAACCCATAACTCTCTGTTCTAGAGGTAAGAACATGCAGCAGACCATGTCAAAGGCCCTACAGAAGTCCAGGCAGGTGACATCCATAGCCCTTCCCTTGTTCACTGATGCAGTCACTCCACTGTAGAAGGCCCCTAGATTAATCAGGCACAACTTGCCCTTGGTGCAGCTATGCTGGCTGTCCCTGATCACCTCCCTGTCTTCAGTACATTTTGATATATCTTCAAGAGGATCTGCTACATGATAAGATTTGACTGTGAAATATTAGGCTGAGGAACAAAAGCTTTGTGCCAAGATAAGCAAGCAAAATATCACAAACTGTCAGGCTCTCCTGTGCAGCACGGCTACTTACCACAGTAAACTCTGCCTTTAGAAATCTGTCCTGTGACAAAAGCATTTCCTGCATTAAGTGGGTGTCTTCAGTTTAAGTGAGTCTCAACATGACTTGTGTATGAAAAATTTTAATAACTAGAGGTGTTTCTATGTCTGGACATGTGTATTTTGCTTTCTTGAACTTCTAGGAGGTACTTAATTCTCCTCTAGCTCCACACTCTATGTGGATAACCTTCTCCAAGCCCCTGTCTGCCTAGGAACAGGATGTGACTCCTGTGAGAGCCAACTTACACAGCTCTGAGCATCACCCAGGGGGCATCACTTGAGAGAAGTTTATCAGCACTTGCTTCTCAAGGCTGCAGTTTGCACCATAAGTAAAACACACTTAGTGGGGAAAAGGAAAAAAGCAACACTTCTTGAATGCAAAGTTTTACATTGAAATGAAGAAAGCAATTTTCTGACTTCAGTTCTCATTAGGAACCAAAAGTCTTTACCCTTATAGAGCAAATCAGTCTGAGCACGCATACATAACAACCCTTGGAAAGGCAGCAATCACCAAGCCTTTCACCTCTGCTCTCCTTTTGTTAGTATTCATGTTTATTATCTGCTCCTTTTGCTTCTGATTTCCCATCTGAAATGGAGCCACACGCACACAACTTACAGCTCTCACACTCACGGGGAACTGCTGGCCTAACCTGCAGGCAAGCCACACCAGCAACCTCCATACAAAACACCAACACCTTTGACGCCTTGTGAGGTTCAGCATTTCACACGCAAAGCCCACACTCAAGCTGTCTCCAACTCTACATTTAGTTTTACATCTTCTCCCCCAAACAAGTGTCTCATAAGAAAAGCACAGATAGAAAAAAAAAAAAAAAAAAGAAAAAAAAAAAAAAGATGTTTGGCACTGACTTTAAGTGACAGAATTTGTATCACTTTAAGAAAAAATATGGCTTTGGAAAAATAGAGTGCCTTCCAAAACTAACAGGAGACCGCCAGATCTGTAGAGGAAGTTAGGTGACTAACACTCCATTGAATTCAAATTGAAATCCCGACTTCCACGGGAAAGGGGTATTGGGAACCAGCTTACCAGGTTTAAATTAGCTGTTGTGGTCACCTTCCTGTAAATTCACCAGTAGACCTGGGCTTCAGCAACTAACGTACGTCACCCTGGGTGCAGGTTTGTGACTTACAGGAAGCATGTGTTTCAGAACACTTGCCAAAATATTAATGTGTAGGTACTTACAAATTTGGAAAGCACTGCATCTAATTTATCATTTCCACAATCACAGAACCATCAAGGTTGGAAAAAACCCTCCAAGATGATCAAGTCCAACCATCTACCTAACACCAGATACCACAGCCACCACCCCTCGCTACCTCTGAGAAAATAAATACCTTGCAACCAAAGGAGCTGGAAGCTGCAGAGGTAGGAAAGGGCAGCATTGCACTGGGGAACCCCTCCTCAGATCTTCAAAGGCCACCAAAGACTGACAGCTCTGCCACTGGAAATCCCAGCACCATCAGGGAGAAATATGTGTTTATTAAAAGAGAGATTGATTTTACTCTGCTAAGAGAGGCATGGCTTTAAAAAACAGTCACGTGGGATTTCTTTGCTGTGGTAATAAAATAAAATAAACAAACTGTGCAGCAGCATTCCAAAACTATCCAGAGGCTGACAGCATGATAATTTATATTTGATGGAGATAAAACCAGGAGCCAAAACAGATTGAAATTTAGGGAAGCAAATTCTCAAAACTGATTCAGTTGTGTAATACTCAATCAGATGAATTCTTTCTTTTGCATGCCTTTGCCAACACTTAAGGATAACAGCAAGAAACAGATACAGCAACTACTGGTTATTGCTTCTCAAATTCAGACTTTAGCTAAACAGAGTCAAGACCACAGTTTTAATCTGCATTCATAATCGCTTTAAATGAAATGCTCTGGTTGAGAAAAACATGTCATAATATAATAGGGGAAAAAAAGCTATTTCCCTCTAGGTTGTCGTCATTGCAATATTCAAACCACAGCATATAACCAAAACTCATCTAGCCAGATAAACCAAGTATATTTTGTGCAAATTCCAACATTCTAACTGGGACTTACAAACAGGGATGCTCCTGGAATCCTGTCCACTGACTTCAGCAGGCTCTGCCTGAGGCTAAGAACTGAGAAAAAAAAAAGGTGCTTTAAAGTAAAACTTGATGATTTCACACAAATAAGAGCGTTTCACACTTGTGCAGCTTTCTCTTCCAAGTGTAGTGCAAATGTCTGAACAGAAATGGCCCACCACACCTTCCAGCCTAAAGGGAGATCTGAAGCAGAAAACTCCTTTCCCTTTATCTGCCCCTCCCAGGCAAGGACCAAGAGGAGCTTCTGTGCACGGGGAGCAGATGAGGGCAGTATTTGCCACTAGGCATCTAGAATACCATAAAGCAAGTAAATGTTAATTTTTATCCTGGGGTAAACCAAAAGGCTGAGTGACTTCTAGTGGTATTTAGATTTCATAGTGTAAAACCTAAGGTAAGATAGAAAATATTCACAATAGGTACCAAGGGACTTCCATCCCTCCAACCCACCATCAGTTTTCTTGATCATACTGGATGGCCAGGGCAGGCTTAAAAAGCCAAACTTTGCTTTTTTCTTCTTCAACTCCTTATCTGATACAAGCGTTCATTAATAAAACAAGGTGATGGAGCTTGTATACCTGCTTTGAATGTCTATGACATACTCCCTTTCTTGTTTTCAATGTGATTATGGATTACTGCCCTTGGTCTAGAGCTACGTAAAAGTCTTCCAAACAAAATAAACCAGTGTGTTGGGCAATTATTTACGAATGTCTAGAAAGGGAATAAGAGCTGGCTTACAAGTTGCTTGGATTTAAAGTACAAGACAACACGTTTATTTTCCAATTTATAAAGAAGAAAAGCAGGCTTGTTTCAAAGCACACAATTTCAAAATATTGTGTGTTCAAGACAAGTATAGACCCTAAGTATCATAAGCCCTTGGATAATGGGCTTGGGCAAATATGCACCATTTGCTTCAGTTAAGGTCATTTTCCAGTGTTTTCTTACTTTTTCTGAGCATTGTACAGAATTTAGCACCAAACAGCTACATGGTTTGACCCTGAACTCCCGACACACCCAGAATTCCCCCAGATTTCCTAATGAATCATTGCAAGATCAAATCATTAATCAAGACATTTAACTAAGAATAAACAGCAGCAGCAGCCATTTGACACATAATTGCTTCTTGTTTAATCTTCTCAAAAGAGTGAGGGAAAAAGAACAACCTGCCATTGCTTTGCTCTATTCAGGATGAAACAAAGTTCACTTCTTTGCAAGTTTCAGTGCTGCAGGCCAACCACAAGGAAAGCCCAAAAAGAGACATGACATCAGTATTAACAGATTTTATTTTTCCTTCAGGGTTTTTCAGACACCCTGTAGTGTTCATCTCTGGGATAAATCCCAACCCTCCACTAATGCTGTCAACGCTGCAGGAAGCAGGAAGGATTTCAAACTGATTCTTATCATTTTTAGGCTTCTAAGTGGCAAGTATTATTTAACATTACATGCCATATCAATAGACATTACCATCTCTTCCCCCTAGCATTTCAAACACTGTCTCTTTGTAAAATATGAAAGAGGATGCTAAAAAAAGCAGGCTGACTTTGAAGCTCCCAGTTAATTATTTGATGTTGCTGCTAGAGGAGGAACGAGAAAGAGGGCTGGGGACAGATGTGGTAAGGGGGGGGGAGATGGGACAGGATGGGATGGGACAGAGAGGGAGGTTAAAGCAGTGACAGTGGCTCTATGCTATCATTCACTGCTTCTAATATAATTTTCAACTCCACACATTTACCAACCAGGTCCAGCCCCTGGCACATCACCGATATTTGCTTCTTTGCCTATGTTTCATTAGGTTAATTTTCCTCAGAAGACCACCCTGTCACACACAAACAAAAATTAAAAAATAGTGACTTATGACCTCATCAAAACCAACAGCAAGAACCCAAGAGCATCCACCATTTCTGCAATAAAGAGATACAAGCAGGCTCACTGGCTCTTTAGAGGTCCTTCCTTGCCAAGTTCTCAAGGCCCACATTTGTCTTCCACACCCCAAGAAGGGTAAAGGGTTCAATTCCTTCAGTGTGCAGGAGCCACGAGGGCAGTCCTGGAAATGACCCACATTTTTTTTCCACTTCCAGAAAAACCTACAGCAATAGGCCTGAAACAGCACCCGAAAACTGCCAGGAAATGGAGCAGTAGGTCACTTGGTTAACTCTTTCTGCAACAAGCATGTAAACCCTGAGGTTTTCCAGGTAAAATATGAAGCAGTTGACTTGACCTGAAAATCCTAAGGGACTTCAGAAGCCAATGGCTCACTGAAAAGTCTTCCTGGTCCTATATTCCCAGAGATGAGATAAGCCCCCACTGTATGAGGAGAAGGGGTGACGGCAGGAAGGGTCTCCCAGATTCGGGATTTGCAAAGCCAAAACTTCTGTGCTCTTGAAGACTTTCTAAGAACACTGCAAAGCCATTTTGTTCCTGTCTGCAGAGCATACAGAAAAGACTTCAGAAAGAAGCAAGATTCCTGTGTATGTGGTAACAGCTGCTGGAACTATTACAATTATCATGACACAAAGACATAAGGAAAGGTTTATTTATTGTATTTATACATGTGTCAGGGAGGACATAAATTACAGGGATAGATTGTAAATGTTGCAGGGGGAAAGAAAAAAAGAAAAAGGAAAAAAAAAAGGCAAAACAATGCCCAAGGGGTTCCCCAGAGCCAGACCCAAGACCTGTGCTCTTTGAGAGGTCAGCAGTCACCCAAGGACACCCCATCCACCCATTCCCTGAGCCTGATGGCACATTTAAAAGCAAGACTATTGAAGACTGGACAGTAGATCAGCCAGGCAAAAACACATCACTGATGAACCAAACTCTTCCACTTAGAGCTGCATAATCAGCTGGGAATGCTTCTGCCATCTCCTGCTTTAATTGACCCAGTTGTTGCCATAAGAGTGAGTTCAAAATCATGGCTTTCCTCTATCTGTTAGCCAAGGTGTCAATCAATTTGCGCACGTGGCTTCTATTACCCTTAGAGATTTGCTAATTCAAAATAGGACACTGTGTCACTGTGACACTTTTTTGTACAGAAACACTAAGGTCGAGGTGAGTAATGGACATTACAGACTCCAGGATATACAAGCTATACCACAATTAAAAGAAAAATTAAATCAAACTTCTTTCTTTTTCCCCTTTTACTTGTTTCACTGAAATGAATGTCATTTAATCTTAGACTTACGCATCACGGAAGGGTTCTGGACAATGTTTCATGACACACAACAGTATATTGGTGTGTATCTGCTAGCTACAGAACTACTCAAGTTGCTTAAATGACTCACATCCACTGCACACAGCTCTGGAGCGCTGAACAGCCATCCAAGGCAAACACAGCTCCAAGTTAATATTAGAACAAGAGATAAGAGGAGGCTGCTGTGGTTGTCACCAAAAGTTACCACTGGTTCACACGGACTTTCTCACCTAAGTGTTAAGTCTTATCTAAGCTGTGCCATGAGTGACAGCCATCACAGTCAGGCTACAGAAGGAGGAGAGCATGGTCTACCACAGCCAAACCGAACTGCTTGTGTGAAGCCTGGAGGTCCCTCACTAACACAGTCTAAACCTCCAAATTCTGCATCAGTTTTCTAAGAGAGGTGATGCACTTGTCATGTTTTCTGTACGAGTCTGCAAGGCAGCTCTTAGAGGGTTTTGCTCTTCACCTCTGAATTTCAGTACCGTATCCCTTGTCACGGGCCACTGGAGTTTTCCTCTGAGTTCACACTAAAGATCTACCAGCTGCACTTCAGTCTGAACCATGCCTGCAGTTCAGTAAAAGTGGCATGAGAGAGATGTCTGGCATGCTAGCACCTAACCGTGCAGCCTGAAAGTAGACACACATCCCTGTTAACTGCCTGGATCGGTAGATGTTGATGTGAATTGACTGAACAAGCTGGGATGAAAACCTTACAAGTGATGAAGTTAAATTATTTGTCTCCTAAGAAGGCAGATAAAGATCAGAGATGTAAAGGAAAATCGCCAAGGCTTTCTGGGAGAATTTTACTTGTCCTAGATCTCTCTTTCTGTCCTCTTCTCTCCTCAAAGGAGGAAGTTTTAGAAAAGAGTGAATCAAGCTTGGCCACCTTGAGAACTCCTTGAGCAAGGAAAGCTATGCATTCAAAAACTGTCCCCACTTCCATTATTTCTAGTATAAAACATGAAACAATGAAAAGATCATCTTTGGTACTAACGCCACTCACTGTCTTCAAAGCTCTCAAAATTTCCAGCTTTCAGGGACTCCTGCTCTTTTCCCACGATAAGACTGTGACGCTGTACAACTGACTTTCATACCAGTGCTCATCTCCTCCCACCTCCTGCTCGAGAGCTGCTTTCGTGCAGAAGACATCCTTCATCTTCTGAGCACGTACACAGCTTGTTCACTGCTAATAAGGCCTGATAACCAACAGCACACCAGGTGACACAACCCAGTACCCCAACACAGTGAACTGTGGAGGGGTGAAGAAAGAGGTGAGAGCAGAGAGATGTGTTTATTGAACTGGTGCCCTGGGGGACACAGAGGACACAACCAGAGCTGCTCAACCCACTGAGGAGGGGGTCACTTCCTCGCACAGCAGTCCCATTCAACACTTTGAGCTGAAGACAACAAGCAGGTCTAAATCTGTATGGGGTCTTTTTCTGCACCTGCTACCACAGCCATAACGGATTCATGTTTTATACAAGGCCTGTGGACCATCCAACTTGGTTCAAGAAAAAGATAGTACAACTGTAATAGCCATCATGGAGCAAGGCATCTGCAGCAAAAATCACCACCTCAGTCCCCGGGTTATGTTCTTAAATAGGAAAGCTTATAGACCCTGAAAAACACTTTTTATGAGCCACAGCTATTTAGCAAAAAAATCATTCCCCTGTCTTTATAGGCTGAAAGAAAGCTTTGAGTAGGTATTTGAAAGAAATGTAATTATATCCAATAATATACATCTCAAAAAGATGTAATGACTTTCTGAAGGGTAATAGTCCCCAGCTGCTTCTCAAAAATTCATGAAAGAACCACCTATTTTAGGTAATAAAAAGTGTGTAAGAAGGTTATTGTGAGTAATCATTTACCTCACAAGCTCAAAGTGACATCACTGTCAGAAAAAACATAAAACATTACCATCTCCTCTTGACCATCTACCATAAATACACTTCAGCTGCAGCTAAAATACAGTGAAAGCCCAGTATTGCCCTTGCTTGGCTACTTGGGAGAAGGAGTCCCATGCTCAGGTACCTTCCAGTGCCTCAGCTGCCCACACACACAGAGCTGGCTGCTGCTCCCCAGATTTGGTTGTCTGCTGTTGAAAAAAGCTATCAATAAAAGTTTATTCTTTCCTTCCAAACACAAACTCACTCAGACTGTGCTATTAGCCTGAATATTTGAACAAAAACCAACCAAGTCTCTCACAGCCGTTCCCAAGGTACTAATGGCCTGAAGCCATAAGCTCTTACCTTGTGCTAATCTTACAAGCTCAGCAACTTTCAGTTGGTTTATATTTAGCAAGAGACCTCCAAGTGCTGGAGGGAAAAAAAGTTGTCAAGTAGCATTTCTCCCTCTGGGGTCCACTAAGTCATCACAGGACAACTACAGCGGGGTCTGGTCTCTCTAGTGTGATATTAAGCAAGTGCTTATAGTCTTTAAAGACCCCATTACCTATTTTTATTACACTGCTGTTAGATCATTGGTAAGGCTAAATTCCAGTTTGGCTAATCACATTGTACCTGCCACACTGCTTCTCTAATTGCAAAGCAGGTAAATGTAGACAGAGGGACCTCAGGAGGTTGACTCACTCTGCCTTCCTGCCCTGAAGCACAGCTAAGGATACCTAGACCTTCCCAAAGTTCACAGTTTTCTAGGCAGTCTTTCCACCGCTTACCCAATTGCTGAGTTAAAAGATTTTCCAAATAACTTGCCTGGAAATTAAGCCAGTTACTTCTTGTCCTACTTGCAGTGGACCTAGGGAACAATCAGTCATTATGCCCTTTGACAAAAAATATTCTGTTTAGTTTGAAGAGTCTTGGCACATTCCTCTCAAAACCTACTTTTCCCTGTTCAAAATGAGTACCAGTTCTGCCAGGCTTTCCCTGCAGGTCTGCCTTCCTCTACCTCTTAATGCCTTTTTCCTCCCGTTGAGACTCTCTACAGCTCATCTACCTGTTATTAAAGGAGGTGCCCAGAAGCAGGCACCCTCAAAAGAATAACCAATATCCAGCTCTTCAGCACAGCACATCTCTGCAACAAAACCACAGCTGCCATGCACGTTCTTCAAAGCTAGGATGCTATTCACACCTCACGGCAGCATTTAGAGACCAGTGCTGCATGCTGTAGAGCTCGTCATTTCTGGTACGCAGCTGAAGTGACTGGGATAAGCTGTGGATTTAAATTCACAAGGTGATCCAAAAGACTGCCCTGGATCCATGCTGCTGCCACAGCAGCTCCCTTGGTTTGCTCAGCCTGGGGAAATCTGCTCCTTTGAACACAGCCCGATGTGACTCACAGCTTCCAAAGCCCCATCCTCTTAAAATTTGCTGCAATGTTAAAACGTTGCTCCAGACACACGTAACAACTGAACTGTTAAAGAAGTTAAGTCCCCAAACTGACCAGCTATTACACCATGGGATATGGAAAGATAGATGGACACATTTGACTTCAGAATCACCAAGTTTTTCTTTTGTCTCCTGCTGATCAAAAGGCAGAGTAACTTCTTATTTAAATAGTACCCAAAGTTTACAAGCCGATTTTTAAAGCTATTAAATCAGGTTGAAAACAGTATACACACAAATAGGCAATGAATACATCTACTACCTTTTTTTACCAGATTTGTAGAACAATTAAAAAGGACTCTTTTTTTAAGGCATAAGCCTTACATATCACCATCATAAAAATAAGTAGTACTGTCAATTTTAAATTAAAAATAAAATGTAGAATTGAAGTAAAATCCTAACAATAAAGTATTGGTAAATTGCATGAGGTTATTCTGAATCTGCCAAATTATTAACTGCCTAACAGTTATTCCACATAACTTCAAAGATACTGCTCCAAAATAATTTGCAGGCTTCAATTATATTAAAGATAAGACTGTTGTCAGTCATCACTGCAGAGAAGCAGTCACCTCTCAGAAACAGTTCCTACCTAAAGGCAAACAAAACCTGCAATCCAACAAGCAAACCCCAAAAATAAATAGTCTGTATTTATTAAGAACCAAAATACAAATGTATCCCAGTGTAAGGAACACCTATAAAAATATAATCTCACAACATTCTTCTGGTTTAGGCAATGATGCTTCGTGTTCCAAAATCTATTATAATCCCAGACAAAATACAAATTGGCCCAGCAGCAAAATCAAACTCCTAGGTTTTAATCACTGAAGGCAAACATTTGTATATCCCTAGATACGAGATGAAAGAACATCCAAAACAACATCAGGTTAACTTCAGCAGTGTACCACCTCCCCACCTTTAGACAGCCACAACAACAACGTGATGTCCAGCTGATACTACGATTTTCAATGTAAATTTGCTTGTCTTCTGGCAGGCGTGCTTTCAGAAGATGCACATGTGGCTGCAGCCTAGCAGCCTCAAGCAATTCTCCAAGCCAGCCTTCCAGGAGTCCCCTGCTGCACAGCCCAACTACACCCACACAGAGAGAAAACCCTGAACCTCGGTTTTTAGGTGAGACAGTCACAGCACTTGCTGCATCAGCAAGCAGAACTTCAGAACTTGGAACGCCTGCCCCAGACCAACATTGGCCTTTTTTCTTTCATGCTTAATATTTATTTTTTTTTTCCTCTCCATGGAAATAAACTTGCCCAGAAAGCAAAGGACTTAACCAGACTCTCAGATAGGGCTCCTCCCCATTTCAGAGCACAAGAGCCAGCATATCCTCGTTATTGCAATCACTGTGATAAGAATTTGCTCTTTGTCCAATTCCAAATGCAACGATTATTTTTTAATGCAATTATATATATAAAATAAAATTTTACTGCAATAATATTTTCAAACTTGCTTCAGGTGTCTGCAGCACTATGTGGGTGCAGACCTCACCAATACCTACTGCAAGAGCAGGTACACGTGGCAGAATTTGGGTGCTTTCATGTAGCTGGAGTTTTCACCTGCTGCGCCTGTTACCAGAACAGCACTTAACACAAGCAGAGCTTAGAATCACAGTTTATAAACATAGTTGGGCATCTTACTAGCAACAACACAGCTTTAAGCATTCTCTCAACAAATGGGATTATAAACTTCCACTTGCTTTACATTTGCAGCACAACATATAACTCTCCCCATTCTTCAGATGACCATCATATGCTCTCAGTGACAAAATTTGTTTATTATTTGTCACCAAGAGCAGCATCATCTGCTCTTTGGTAGGCTCCACAGGGAGCAAAACAGCTGGGAGCAACACAGCTCCCAAAAGCCCCAGAACAGGCAGTTTTGGCAGCTCCCAGAGCTGTCACATAGCTAAATTACTTTATTCCCTGCTGGTTTCAGTTAGCATTTTTTACACATTCATCCTAAGGCACAAGCAGACACTTGTAACCTCGATGGTCAAATCCTCCCGCTTGCATCACAGTCACTCTCTGCTGAGGGAGACTTGCCAGAAGTCAGGAAAAGTGCATGACTGCACGGGTGGTTCCCTGCAGATGCCAGGGCCATTTAAGAAGGAGTCTCCGTCTTTCCCATACTGTCTGGGTCTTTTATTTTTCCCCCTTTTGGTGCTGTCTGTTGTTTGGCTGCAGTTGTGGTTGGGAAATAAATAACTCTGCTCCTGGAAACTTTAAAACTCATTCAAAGTGGGCATCCAACAATTTCCCTGGGTGTTTTTGCATATTATATATATATATTTTATAGAGCCACAAAATAGGATATTCAACTTGATCTGTGGAAACACTCTGCTCATGAGTTTTCTGCATTAATTCAGTGAGGTAAGTGTGAGCAGAGTTATAACCAAGCAGCACTAGGAAAATAGAGCAAAATTTGGCCTCACTGATTTCTCATTACTGCCATCCTGCTGCCTCACATATTACAGCATACACCACAATCAGCAATAGGCAAAAGAAAAAAAAACCACATCTGAAAGCCTCTTCAGGCTTCAGAAATGGACTGACAATGGTTTACAGACAGACAGATGACAAAGAAATACAACATGTAAAACCCACAGCAAAAAGTAATCCCACCACTGTACAGCACAGAAGATCTGTGCAAGGAGCCCACCCCATTCTCCCACGCAGCACTAACACACCACCAGCACACTGTACTGGGAGCAGCTGACACGTTGCTGCTCCCACCTTCCTCCAGAGCAGCTGAGGGAAGCCACAGATCACCAATTTAAGCAGCCTTTTTGGATAAGAGACCCCATCTTGTCTTAAAACAGCCTGAAGTGAAATGCAATCTGATGAAAAATATGAATAGAATCATAGAATGGTTTGGGTTAGAAGGGACCTTAAAGATCATCTAGTTCCAACTAACCTGACATGGGGAGGGACACCTCTCATTAGACGTGGTTCCTCAAAGCACCACCCAAGCAGACTGAGCACTTCTAAGGATGGGGCATCTAGAACTTCTCTGTGCAACCCATTCCAGTGTCTCACTACCCTCACAGTAAAGAGCTTCTTCTACATTGAATCTCAACCTACCTTCTTTCCATTTAAAGCCTTTTTATTTAACAACTTTATTTCAAACCCAGTCATTCCCAGAATTTCCCACTGTCGCCAAAGCCTTATCTTCCCTTTAAGTAGATTTTTCTTAGCCTGAAGCAACATGCTTAAATCAAATAGCTGAACAGGAAAGACACGTGGCGGTCTCAAATTAACCTCGCAACTCCACCCTGTATTATATATGCTAATTATTTTTCACTTGACTTAATTAGTGGGATTCAAATGAGACCTCAGCAGCAACATGCCCATCGCCACAAACCCCAGCAGTGATGTTTCACACATTTCACCTGGAGATGCACCACAAACACACTGTGGGCTTTCCAGAGCCTCAAACAAGGTGCTGCCAGTTCTCCACTACAACAAGCAGCCTCTCCTGACACTTCTCCCCTAGGATTTCCTCATAACTCATTAAATACATTAGGATATTCTGTATTTTTGCCTCCTGTTTTTTGATGCCATGCTTAGCACGTTTTCAATAAAATATCTGACTCCATGTGATTACACCTTTTTTTTCCCCTGTGAATGCTGAAATTATTCCATCACTACAATCATTTAAAAGTTGGGCTGTAGGAGAATACCAATTAACATGGCATTGGCAACAAAAATCACAAAAACTAACACTGTGAAATTTAGATGCCTCGACATGGTACCAGTATCACAGCACAAAGGGACACCACATCATCACTGGGCTTAAGAAATAAGTGAGAATGTTGTTCCCAGCATGGCCACAGTGGTGAAGGAAGTAAGGGATTATCCTGTTTCTCCTTCTAAATCTTCCAGGAAACCAAGGGTGAAAACAGCAGCTTCTTTTGCCATCACAGCTGCCCACAGAAGATGAGACAAATCTAAATTTCAAACTATACAGGAGTTCATTGTCCTCTTTAAATAATAATAATTAAAAAAAATAATTACCGGGGGCACACAGGCAAAGAAAGCAGATTTGCAGATGAAACCCCACTACCACAGAACATCTGCTCAGATGGTGGTTTGGATGTTGTTAGCAAGACATCTCTTCACCAAGGGAGTCTAAGCAAACCCAGATAAAGCTTCAGTTTAAGGACAGGAGAAGGTTTAGGCATTCTACAGACAACCTTTTTTATTCTCATCGAGGCAAATATTAGAGATACTTAATTACTGTGACCGAGAAGATAGTCCCATCTAGCAAAATCCCATTTGTTACTCTTCACAGTCACTCCAGCTTCTTTAAGTATCTACACATCTCCACACAGACCATTACGACTGCAGCCTGGCAGCTACGTGACAACCTCCTCTTTCCTGGCCACCAGAAGCTGGCTCTTCTTCCCCTGAAAGGAAGCTGCACAAAATAAACACTTCAATCTGTAAGTGATTCCCGAGAAGAGTGGCATTTGCCAAAACCAAAGATGGTATGGAGCTTGTTGAAGAAGGCAGCATCTCATTACTGGTTGCACATCCAGCTAACTGGGGGGATAAGTGAGTACTGACACTCCTCAGTCTTGGTGAGGTCCAGATGTTAACGATGGTCATCATGTCTCCAAAAGGCTTTACAATCATTACCACATCTCAACCTAAGTACAGGTCTATTTACCAACTCATTATCTAACTCCATTCTCACGCAGACTACGTCTCAGAAACATTTTTTCAGTGAATGAAATACCATCTGGATGCCAAGAATGCCAAGGGCCAAGGACTTTTCCCAAGCTTGCTTCTGTTGGAGGTGCTTCAGCCAGCTGAGCAAGCTTGGTGACTCTGGGTCAAGGTTACCTTTCCAGACCAAGGTCTGACCTTGTTCAGCCCTTGCACCAGCACATTCCACCCTTCCGGCAGCTAAACAGCATCGCTCAAAAGCTCTCTCGACCACAGACCACCTTCCTAGCAAGCCACCATCCCACCACCTCACTAAGACCCTCCCATCGTCTCTTCTCAGGTACCACCAACACTGCAGCAACGGTAAGAAGCCACATCTGCGAAGCGGGGCTCCTACACTCGGATGTCCTCCAGCCCATCCCGACAGGGGCGGCACTGGGACCCAAGGAGCCCGGTCACTCTCAGCTCCGCCTCAGACTCAGAGGGGGAGCCGCGCCCGTCGCGAGGCACCGGGCGCTTTTCCCGCCGCCTCCAGCCCGCCTTACCTTTCTGCGGCGGCCGTCCGCGGGCTGCAGGGGGCAGCAGCCGGGTGCTGCGCTCCCCCGCCGGCCGCTCCGCACGTAGGTGACCCGCCGCCTGCCCGCCGCCGCGCCCGGCTGCTGCTCCGTGCCGCGGGCCGGGGGCGGCACCCGCCCCGCCGCTGCCGGAGCCCGGGGCTTCTCCTCCGGACACCAAGATCGCCTTATGCCCAGCTGGAGGCAGAGGAAGAGCGCGGCCGAAAGCAGGCAGAGGCGGAAGGCCGGGCCCCGCCAGAGCGGCCGCTCCTTGGGCATGGCGACGGGGGCTTGCCCTGACAGGCGCTGCCGCCCCCTTGCCCCGCCGCAGGGCTCATGCCCCCGGCGAACCGGACCCCGCGGCCGCCGCCGAAAGTTCGGAGACCCCGCCCCGAGCGGGGCCGGCCGGGGAGGGGCCGGAATGCCCGTGTCCCGGCCCGGCGAGAGCTGCGGGACGCCCAGAGGTGCCCGCCCGCGGCCGGCCCGTGGGACGCTCCCCGCCCCGACGGCCCCACGGCCGGGGGTCGGTGCCCGGGCGGGAGCGTGGGGCTGGCCGCTGTTCTTGCCGTGTGGTGTGGCACATGTGCGTGTCGGTCCTGCACCCACCCAGGCCCACGCTGCCCTCAAAGGCTGCACATAACAGGCGGCATCTGTAACAAAACCTTCCCTATTAGGGCAGCCCGTCTTCCTGGTATGGAAGTGTATTACCTTGTGTACACTCTAACGTCATAAGCTAGTGAAATTTGATTGAAGATCGGGGTATATGGGTTACAGGTGAGTAACTCCCACAAAGCTGACTCCAGACATGTCCGGATCAAGAGACAAGCAGCAAGAATGCTGCAAAAAATAAAAGAGTTGCCTTGCAAAGTTTTACTGTCATTACTAATCAGTAGTGTGGGTTCTACTGATTAGTGAAATTGTGTCAGACAGGAAGTTTTGAAGGCTATGAGAACCCTTCATGAAACCACAGTTAGAGTGCCCCAATTTAGCTGGCACACCTCATGTGCATGAATAACTCAATTTTAAGTCTACGCTCCGTGTCCCAGACTCTCTCCTGGGTTAATAGATGCCAGCAGAAAAATTTTCATGACAGCCTTGGTTCCAGCCGTGAAAGAAAGGCTTTGGGTGAGCTGAGCGGGGCTTAGAGGCAGTGCAGAGGACAGGTAGCCTGCTCACCTCTGCATGAGCACACGGGGCCTTTTGTCTTGCAACGGGAACACACAACGCAGAAATATAAAGTGCACAGGTTGGCTTTGGTCTTAAGCCGCCAATACTAAACCATTGCTGAGCTGTGAGCAGGTCAGTGGTGTCTTGTGGGATTTTCTGAAGCAGGAAGGTGGGGAGACATGCTGGTGCCAAGCTCTGAGGGATCAGGGAGGAGGGTGGATGGCAGCCAGTTTGCAGCAAGTACAGCTCAGTGAGAAATAAATCTGTTCCCAGTGGAATGTGCAGGACATGGATGCACAGCTACTCCCCGTTTCTTTGCTGAGTAGGGGAGAGAGATTGTGAATCTCATCCCCTTTGCGCTGGGCTGGGCTGTGCTTCCAGCACCCCTGCCTTGTCTGCTGGCAAGGGTGAGGCTTTCTGCGCTGAGCCCCTTGTCCCTCTTCCCCCTGCCCTCTCCCTGGCAGCAGCCTGCACTACTCCTCTCTGACCTCTCCTGTTTGATCACAGCCTGAGGCAGAGCCGAATCTGGCTGCTGTTGGGGAAGCAGGTCAGAGAGGAGCACTGGGAGAAGCAGAGCCTGCCAGCAGCCGAGCAACCAGAGCTGCTGGCAGAGGGACAGTGAGCTGCACACAGGATGATAAGGGAGGGAGCAGTGACAGGTCTGCAGAAAGGGGATGTCAAGTGTGGCTCCAAGCACAGATGCACTGGTAGGACAGGTGCATGCTCCCTGACATTTACATATTGCTGTCTTTTTTTTTTTTTTTTGAGGTACACTATTCTTCTAAATTAGGTTAAAGCAGTTCTGTGGTTGTTTTAAACCTCCCTAAATGCAGGTTCCTCATGGAAGGGGGTAGGTGACAGTCCTACCTCACATTCCTGTAGCAGGAGGGGGCCTCCTTTGTCCTAAACAACGCCAAACTAGGGCAATGACCCAGATATGAAGTAACTAAAAAAATCCAACCTCTATTTGGAGCTGGTTTTTAATACACTTTACACCCTTTTTGGTACTATCCTGTCTTTTGGTCAGTCTACAGCCAAAGTGTGGCAGTCTGTGGGTGGTTTATGCCTCGGGGGAAATGCAGTGCAGATCAGAGCACTACTCCCCCTGCCCTCTCTCTCCCTTGGGCAGGGTCTGGTGCTTGCCACAGGGAAGCGAGTCAGCTCTGGCAGTTGGCTTGCCTGACAATCACAGGCTTTTCTTCTGTTTCCACCCCCCTCAGGTAGCTCACAAGTGGACCACACAAGCCCTGGTGCTAGTGCAAGGAAGGAGCACATTTTTGAGGGCAAAAGGAGATTGTGACTGCAACACCCACAACTGACATTGGCTTAAGAGGCAGGCACCTGCCTCTACCTGTGAGCATTGCCTGGAGTTCAGCAGCAGAAGGTTTCTTGGGCAAGCGTGGGGCTGCCTGTGCATCACTTTGCTCCTCCACATAAAATGGCATCATTTATCTGGAGGACAGAAGTAATGCCTCTGCTTGAAGAATAGAAGCTTAGACGTACATTGATTATGCTAAACGCTGGGATAAATGTGGCAAGACACAAGACTTGCAGTACTGCTAGTCAAAATCATTCTATCACAAAATTCTTAGCACCAAGGTTGTTTTAAACTGTCAGCATCTGGTCAATAAATAATTGAGTGTGAAGGAATTATTAAAATAAAAGCTTGTGTTTGTAAGGTTATGGAGAAAATAAAGGTCGAGACTCGGAAAGTATAAAAGTGCCCAAATGCACTTTAAAATCCTCTCTTGAAGTTAAATCCTTGAGAAATCAAAGCTTTCCTAAAAGCTCGAACAATGCATATTCAAATAAAAGAGGTCTGACTGAGTAGAATAAAAACCAGAAGGTCTTTCTTGGTTTTCAGCATGGCAGGTTCATTTGTCGTTCTTCTCTCATTGTTTAGTTTCAACAGAAAGCTCAAATACTTCAGCCACTCTTCTTGTCCTTGCTGAGCTGTAACTGTAAATGCTGACCTTGTACAAGCCCTTCACTTTCTTAGAGAGCTGATCAGCCCCAAGCTGTGAACACGCTAGGAGTGGTCCTGTTAAAGAACAGTTCACAAATTTAACTCAGTGATTTCATTTTGCTTTTGTGTTTTAACAAATGATTGAATTTCTCATGCTTCCTCTCCATATCTTTTGAATGTAAGCCTGCCTGTTTAAAACATAACAGAGGGTTTCTATAGATAGAGAAAAAAGGAACAGTGGTAGAGAAGGATCTCAGGAACAGTGAGAAATCTGATCTTGATTAGCATGAGAATCAATGGGAATTAAGATAGTACCTTAAACAGTCTCACCTCTCCACTTCAACAAGTGAATGATAAACTGATCAGATGCAAAGACACCTATATTTGAGCAATACCTATTAAGAAAAAAAAGCAAATAAAAATCACAGTGTAATGCATGCAACTCCAGTTCAACTGGAGGCCTGGCCTTTTGGAGGTGATTGCTGGGAAATACAGCTTCTGCAAAGTTTCACACCTGCGGCAAAACATGCTCACTCTGAGTGGGGGAGCAAATAGCTTCCCCTCCCCGCTGTCCCCAAAGCAAGATGGATAGTGTTAGAGCAACATACATCATGCCAGATCCAACAAAGCACAAAGTACTGCTGTGTTACACAAGGAGTAACTTCTACTGAGAGCAGTGAGCATTATGCCCTGATAACCAGAATCACATTGCTCCTTCTGTATCTAATTTTATGTACGTGCCACAGATTTCTACAGCTCCCTTAATTTCTCCAGGAATAGTCTTTAGAAATGTAAAATTCCTCCTGCGTTCACAAATGTGTCTATGGTGAGCACAGTGCTAAACCTCTGGAAGGAAAAAGTTTCATAGCAGTGGAAGTTCATTGCCTCGGTGCTGTCTTTGCTGCTTGTAAATTGCATCTTGCCTGGCATGTTGTTGGTAGCAAAATCTCTCATGGGCAGCAGTAATTTAATGGTGATCTCTCTTAGAGCCAGTTTCAGTTCAAACATCTTGCTTACCACCATCCATCTTCTGCCTCCCCCCACTGTCCAGCCTTCTATTTATCTTCTGCCTAGTCAAAATGCCTGCTCAGATCTCTGTGCAAAATTAAACCCCAGGCAGGAAAAACACCACTGGGACTTCCCTGGATTCTCCAAGGGCTCTTAATGGGAGTCAAACATTCCTCCTATAAAAGGAGTAAAGGAATAAAAATGTTCTTTTTGACTCTGCTTAACATCCCCACTGGATTTGGTATGAGTCACTTGCCAAAATCTACAGGGCAGAGCAAAGGAAGCCTTTTTTTATCCTTCTCCTTCCTCCTAAAGTCCTGGCTAATGCTTTGAAAACTGGAGTGACACTGGTCCGTGCACATGAAAACAGAGAGGTGTTGTGCAGAAACTCTCACAAGGTCATTTTAAAAGTGGCTGCCTGAAGAGAAGCACCCGTGTGTTCTTCCCCACAGCCCCCCTCTGAGTCTGCAGGGCTCAGAGCTTTAGTCCCGGCCTGCTTTATTACCTTGCACATTTACATGCCAAAGCTCTGCCGTGGCCCTGAGAAACATGGGCTGAAGTGTTTATAGCTCCTCGGATGATTTCTCAGTGATGGGTTCAGTGCAAGCCCAGTCTCACTTCTGTTCCTTAAAACTGCAGCTGGAAATCCTGGATGTCCTTCTCTCTGCACCGAGTGACAGACCTCCCTGGAGCCTGCACATAGCCAGCAGCTCTGCAAGGGGATACAGCCCTTACTCCTTCTCGTGCCTTAAATCCCACTGAAAACTCAGAGAATCAGACTCTCTTTCAGTTATCTCTGTTGCCTCGCCTCCAGTACTGGATGCAGCTCTGGGCCCCTCACTTCCAGAAGGATCTGGAGGTGCTGGAGCGGGTCCAGAGGAGAGCGACGAGGCTGGGC
>JANIJG010001853.1:0-14679 GCA_024611175.1 Megaceryle torquata | reverse complement strand
CTTTACTATGAGGGTGGTGGAATGCTGGTCCGGGTTGCCCAGGGAGGTGGTGGGGGCCCCAACCCGGAAGACATTCAAGGTCAGGCTTGACAAGGTTCTGAGTGACCTAATCTAGTTGCTGAGGATGTCCCTGTTCACTGCAGGGGGCTTGGACTAGATGATCTTTAGAGGCCCCTTCCAACCCAAGGCTCCTCGTGAATTTACTGAAGACACAAAGGAAAACAGTGTTATGGTATGAACACTGCACGTGCTTCTAGTCACACTACATAATACTTCTCATACTTCCAGTTGTTCAGATAAGACTCTCCCTACTACTTGTCCAAGACATTATTTGCAAAAATATAGTCTTGCCCCTATAGAATAGTCTATGTCTGTAGTTGCTGATATCCTAACTGACCTATCTTCCTCTCTATCTACACTCTGCCTTCATGGTATCATTCATTATAATCACAGTCCTGCAGTTGTCAAGCACTGACCTGTTTGCCTACATTTTCTTATGAAAGCCTAATAAACTGTCAGTTTCTGTGAGCTTTCTGTACAGCACAGAGCCACTGAATGTGCTCAATTGAATCAAATGCAGGCAGTTAGACATGAGAGCAACAAAACTATTGCTATAAAGCAACAGACAAATGCACATAATAAACATTAACCAGACCTCCAAGCACCAGAACTAACCTAAGAAGGACCAAGTCCCTAAGTACTAGAAGAGTTTCAGCCACGTGTTTTTGGGAATATAGGTATTCCCAGACATAGTCTCACTGTTTAAAGGCAACATCCTCAACTAATTCCAGAGCAAATGACTCAGAAAAATCTTCCAATACAGATTTCGTAACATCAGCACCCTCTCTAGCAGCTGTCTCTGTTCCAGACTGGTTTAACCACTCTCTCTCTCTTTACATCTGAATTCATCGCTTGCTGTAGTGGACTTTCCTTGCTTCTTTTTTCTTTTTCCTTCTCATTTTCCCCAGTAGATGCTTCTTCAACCATAAAGTGGGAATAGCTAGATTGGGAAAGAAAGCTGGGAACTGAATTCTGAAGTCTGTCTCTTCATCCACAAGGTTTAACAAAAGCATATTTAACCTGAGGGTGATGCTGATATTGGCTTCTCAAGGAGTTTTAAGCAACGAGTTTGGCCTATTTCCACAGTACTCAGTATTTCAATATTTTGCATTCCCTAACCATATGCAGCGTAAATATCGAGTAACGTGCACACTGACAAAAATGGCCATAAAAGCAAAAATTAAGTATTCTCAAAATTCTTTGGAGAAAGGAGGTAAAACAACGAACTTCACATGTCACATAGCCATGTCACAAAGCATAATAATGCATTTGTATGCTGTGAAGGCAGCACAAGAATACACAGGTAAAATTATCTGGAAAACACTAACAGAAACCTATACTACTTCACCTGAGCTCAGTTCCTCATAGTATAATTCTGACCCTGTGCTAATCTACCTCTTTTACAGGAATTATATATGTGTACAATGCAATCTAGTCAAACTCCAAATCCCACGGATAAACAAGAAAAAAAACACAAAACAACCAAACAAAAAAAATTACTGAATGAGAAAATTCAGAACATTAAGACCTACAATAAAAAAAGAATCACAGAATTATCACTGTTGGCAAAGACCTAAGATCGCCACATCCAACCATCAACCAAAAAAATGAATCAACCAAAACAAACAAACAATAAATAAATAATAATAAATAAATAAATAAACCACACCAAACCAACACACCAAAAACTCATGATGCCGCTAGAGCATGTCCTGAAGTGGTTCATCTACACATTTTTGAATACCTCAAGAGATGGTGATGCTACCACCTCTCTGGGCAGACCATTCCAGCACCTCACTACTCTTTCAGTAAAGAAATTCTTCCTAATATACCAACCTAAACCTCCCCAGGTGCAACTTCAGGCCATTTCCTCTAGTCCTGTCATATTTTATTTGAGAGAAGAAGCTACTCCCACCTCAATACAGCCCCCTCTCAGGTAGTTGTAGAGAGCGAGATCTTCCCTCGGCCTTCTCTCAGAACTAAACAATCTTAATTCCCTCAGCCACTCCTCCTAAGACTTGTTTTCCAGACCCTTCACCAGATTCACTCACCTTCTCCAAGCTCACTCCAGCAACTCAGTGTCTTTCTTGCAGTGAGGGGAACAGAACTGAACACAGTACTCAAGATGTGGCCTCACCAGTGCCGAGTACAGGGATATGATCACTCCCCTCTCCCGCTGGCCATGCCATTTCTGATTCAGGCCAGGATGCTGCTGGCCTTCTTGGCCACCTGAGCACACTACTGACTCATATTCAGATGGGTGTTTGTAAGCACCCCCAGGTCCTTTTCCTCTGGGCAGCTTTCCAGCCACTCTTCCCCAGGCCTGTAGCGTTGCCTGGGGTTGTTGTGACCAAACTGCAGGACCCAGCATTTGGTCTTGTTAACCTCATACCACTGGCCTCAGCCCATCGATTCAACCTGTCCAGATCAAGTCTCAGCTATAACCTATTTTCCATTATCATTTAAACCCTACAGCCAATAGGACAATGAAACATTACAAACCAGAGTTCTGGAAAACATGACATCGCTTGTCCTTAACCAGTAAATGCTTCTGTGTGTAACTTCATTGGTATGCATATTGTTTGCAAGTTTAGATTGGAGAAGTGACTTGTGTCTTTTGAATGTAATATATATAGCCTATTGAACTTTGTTCCAGCAACATATGTAGGACCTTGCAGATATTCCACCACAGGCACCAGTTAATAAGGCAATGTCCTAGGAGAATAAAACTGAATTAGAAGAAGAATGGCAATAAATTCAGAATAGGCGTCCACAAAGTAACTTGAAAAACTTCTTCCTGGCAAAAAGCAAAGCACGTACTTTGTAGGGGTCATAAGAAGGGTTTGGGGAAAGCATTCCAGCACTGAATTAATGCAAAGTGATTCTACTGCTCTAAAGTCTATAAACTGTATTAATAGCCAAGACATTACTTTCCAAGAAGAGTCTGTTAGGCCTCTGGATGTTTACTGTTAATATCTGATAGCCATTTTGGTACCAGGCTATTATTACCAGGCCAATAATTGTGACATTAGGGACCTGACAGCTAGAGATTTATTTTGTGTGCAAGTTTCTGCTTGCTTGGTACATCTCTTGTAACCATTTGGGAGTACAGCATGTCAGTATGTTCCCCCAATTCCACATATTTTGTGTATCCAAACATAATGTTCCAAATTCCAGTTTCCATAATAACAAAGTTACTACTGTGATAGCAAACTGACATCAGATTTCTTTTAATACAATTAGAGCATACAATGGCCTCCAAAGATAACTTAATATCTTACTTCTATTTCAAATCCACATATATTAAGATCATTGTAATAAGACTGGACTGAGTTGAAAAAAACATTATAACAAGTCATGCATCTAATGCCCAGTACCAGCTGCTGCACCTGGGCACAAGCCCAGGCCACGGGACTCCATCAAGTCTCCTTCAGGCTACCAAAGGATGCCAGGAGCCTTGGCCAGGGTCAGCTAGCACCCTCTCAGGCATCTAGCTAGTTCAGTCCAGAAGCTCCTTCCAACCAGGCACTTTGGATGCAACAAACTCAAAGACAACTGCACATAGCTAGACAACTCTGGATGGCCTCATGGCCAGAGAACATGTCGTTGCTTCATTCGTTTTCTAATGCAGACATAGCAAAAAGATACCGGAAAGAAAAATCTGTGCAAATATGGTAACTAAGCATTCACTTGATAAATACCACTGAATTATTCACCATTTTGAAGGAAGTTCCCATTTTGAGACAATGATAGATTACATAGATCTGCACGGTGGTAACTTTGGAGTTCAGAGTATTAATTAGTCTGTTTGCAAACAGAAACACCAGTTCACCTCACTTACAAGTACTTCAAAACGCAGTTTCTGTCTTCGTAAGCAAACTGCACTCCATAGCTCCCTTTCATTTAATATGTCTGTGAACTGATTTGTATACACTGTCTTCTGTAAGAAGTGTTTAACCTCATTTTTGCAGAGCATCGTTCTTTGATATACAACAAAGATAAATCATTTAAAATGCATCTTAAGTAGACAAGCTCTTCATTTTCCAGAGTCAAAAGATGGGAATGCTTCAAAAAGAAACACCACCGTATCTTTTGGTCTTACTATTCTATTAATTATTTGAGTTTATTTCCATTTATAACACTGAATGTAGCATCATTCACCTTTAAAAATGCTACTTGCTGTATCTCATCCTTTTTTTGCCTTTATTTTTTTCCCTTTCTTCAACAGCTCCTCTTTTGTCATTTGCACTTTTTTTTCCTACTTTCCCTTCCCCCTTTCTTCCTTGTTCTTTTTTGTCTGTTACCTGTCATTTAACTTCTCCTTCCTACAGAAATACAGTTATACATCAGACGAAACAAGTCAACTGTTAAATACACAGGAATTTATAGAAAGAAGTACACACCTGATGAGCCTCAGACACTGTGTCAGGTTTATTCAGTTGACCTCCAACAACCCTACTGTGACATCCATCTCCAGAAAAGCATCATTCCATGGTGCATGTCTTTTTCTGAATCCAGCAGGTTGCCTCATACCTTATGCATCAAGTCTATCTAGCAGAAGATCATGCAAAAGAGAGAAGCTATAGCAGCTAAGTTATGCGCACCTCGCGTGCTCCGAGGAACACCTCCTCAGGAAAGCTTGTTTGCTGCTGCAAAATGCTGCCCCACGACATGATGCTGCTCTCATCCCTCTTCATGAAGGAATATGTTAACTGTACATCTCATTACAATGTCAATATATGCCAAATGTCATGTTTGAGCAAGGGAAATAGAACAGTGTCTGTGCAGACAGAGGACTATATCTAAAAATGCAGGGAATAGGATCAAGCCACTTGTTAGGCTAGAACACTCCTCCTTGGCAATCCTGCCAACTCGTATCAAGAAGGACAAGCACTACCCATACAACATAATTCTTGACTGTGACTTTTCCACCATACAGGAAAATGCTTTAGTATCTTAACAACTCTAAGAGCTATTCATTTACCTGTAATTTCTCACAAAATGAATCCTGACAAATTGTAAGCAGACTCTTTTCAGTAATGGCAAACAGAAACTGAGTAACTGGATTTTATTCGGGTTTTTTTAATTACAACATATATTTTTGCATATTTCTTCTGTATTTTAATAGGAGACATGCCTTAGTTACTTTGAATTACACGAGAAAAACAGCTCCAGTGCTTTAAGCTGCAGTTTTACACATGCAACTAAATGGATGGACAAGCAATGGCACTTGTCTTTTATTTAATACATAGCAAAGTATAAGTGATAAAATTAATTAGATACAAACTTGTTCTTCAACAATAGGCTGCTGATGACAGATAAGCAGAGCCATTTATTCAGACACATTCAGATGGAGAATGTGGGGAAAACAAACAAACCTCTTACTGTTACCACTATCACACCAAATTCAATATAAGTGAAGGTTTTTTAACTGCCTCCTAATTAATCTGCTTTGATGGTGGTTTAAACTAACAAAAAAAAAAAAAATTACTTTTGGAATTCCTCCCTTTATTGGAAGAAAGTAGCACGACTACCATTGGAAAGCTCTAAAAGGCTTGTTTTGATTTCGTATCCACTCTGAGCTAATGCTACAGATCCCAGCATAGGTCACAGGCATCAAAGCACAAACCTCTACTACTTGAAGAATTAAGTGCCATTAAACAATTTCCAGAACTCACAGGCTATTAGCACCCAATTGTATCAGCACTTCCTTGAAAATGTCCTTGTTTTACAAAGTAAACTACAGAAGTATGTGGTTTCAACAGCTTCAAATTTTAATATTTTTTTATATATGGGTTTTAAAACCATAGCACTGGGATGCTCAGCCTAACTGACTTTGTGAAACAGCACAAACAAATTCATGTAAAAGGGGATTTTTCTTCTTCCTCTAGTTCTTCGTCTTTCAGTTAGTTTCTATAATAAGTAACCTATGCTGCATTTTACATTTCTTGTGATTTTTAGAATCCAGTTATCATATGTATCTAAAGTGTATTTTATTGAAGTGACAAAATCTTAAGATTCTGTGTTTCAGTAAAAGTTTCATCACTTAGCTCAGTAAGGGAGAATTAAAAAACAATGCAGAAAAATATGTCCTTTGTTTCTACTTACTTTAATTGGAGGAAAATGGTCACACTTCCAACAAAAGGAACAATTGACTAAAATTCCAGTGGGATAGAAATAATAACAAGATGTTGATACAAACGGACACAAGAAAGTGATAACTGTCTTACAGTCCTAAGAAGACTTTTTAGAGGCTTTCTACACAAAAAGACAGTTCATTGCTTCATTTCCCACAAGTCTGTTTTCCTGAAAATCTCTGCTACATGATTCATCTCGTTGACTTGTTTCTCAGACACAGAGTTGTGGTTAGATGTCCCTGCACCTCCCTGTCACACATTTTTTAGGTACTGAAACATGGGAAAGAAAAAAAAACAAACCAAAACAAAACCTTTCCCAACATGAAACACCAAAGAACAGAGGAGATGACAGAGAAAAAACATCCTTCCTTCTTCAGGTCTTCTGGTCACTGAATTATTTTCAAAAAAACAAACAACAACCCACCAAGTGCTCTTTGTAATATTTCTGTCGCCAAAACACCAAAATAAGCACACTTAGTGATAGAAACATGTTCTGCTATTCCTGCAGATAAAAGGTTTTAATCAGCTCTGCATTACATGATATCCATCTCATCTGGCTAACTGTACAACTTCATTTTTAAGAAAAGGCCCCCAGGCAAAGTCATGAAGTTTAAAATCACTGATCCTGTAATAAAGCTTGGGAAAAAGAATGTAATTTCATTTATGATAAGAGATCAGTATAAGCTGAATATTTCAGTACTAAGGTCAGTCACTACTTACGCTGCTCCTCGCAAAACTGACCTATATGAAAAGCAGTTACATATGTAAACACACCCAGTACTGAATTGTGTCATGTGGAAATGGTTAATGGTGAAATACAGTAATGACTTCTGGCTGCACAGTTAGAGTGAAGTTCCAATACAAAAGTTTAGAACAGTGTTTATTCTCTCAAACTCCACAGAAGGTGGACAGTCAGAAGCTAGTGGAACTAGTGGGTAGGATAACAACTGTGAAAAACATCTGTTCAGTTTAATTCACTGATGTCAGCATTTCACCTTTCCATCCAATCAACAGTCCACATATCAAGAACATAATCACCCAATGATCGCACAGGTTGTGTGTTACCCAGTAAAGAAAAAACCCAGAAAGTTTTCCTTACAATATTTTTCTTTTAAAACTGAAGTACTAACTAAAACTAAAGTATTAACTCAAGCACTGTCTGCACTTTCCTTTTCTGTGGACTTGAAGGGCATACAGAGCTCTGTGTTTTAAAAATATGTATCAAACTTCTCTAAGAAGATTTCTAATTTTTAAACTATTGATTAGCATATTTGAGTAACTCAAAGGCAGTCACCAGTTAGGAGCACAGGAAGTAACAGAGATTCTACTGGTAAACAGGCATCAAAAATGGACCTCTCTCAATCCCAATAGTAAAGTCGTATTTGGAATGTCTTTCATGTTCATCATACTGCAGCATCAGAAATCTTAATGATAAGGTTTCAGAGAACAGATTCAAGTCTTAAAGGCTTTTATGTAGAACTGTAGTACAAACATTGTCTACTAGGATATTCTACCTGGTCTTCAGGCACTATTGCAGAAGTGTTCCAGGCTCTCCTTAGACCCTGTTTGCCAGACTCATACACAGCTCTGAAACACCTTAGGGTGTCTGCACTGGCACAAAATGTCTGTGTTTTCACAAATTAATCCTACTTTCAGTCTCTAATCTTGCACACTGGAAAATCATTTGCAGTTTCCCCTTTGTTCCACTACCACAAGATAAAACATCTAAACTACAATTAGTTGATTTGTTTATAAAACATAATGGCAACAAATCAAATGGAGGCATCATCACTAGCTAGTTCCTCTTGGTTCCACTACATTCTCTACCACTAACCCAGACAAGACTGACAGCAGTCTTCTGTCAAAAGAAAAATAAACAGGAAACTATTCATGACAGCAACCTTCAGATGTAATATTTTTTGTATCATAACGTTGTCTGGTTTCAGTAATTTTAGGGGGAATTTTCACTGATTTTCAGTCTTTCAGATTGTTGGCTCCTAAACTATACTGAACAAGGCTCAAGAAGTAGCAGTCTCCTCCTGCTGGTTCATACAGGTACTTTACTCCTTTATCAATTTTCACTTTTCATTTCCCCCTTTCACCCACAGAGAAGTACAAGTTAATCAAAGAATATACAACCCATGAGATGAGGCTGAGATGAGCACCTGCATGAGACACAGGTATTTTGTGTCATATGTCCAGTATTCTAGGAAATGGAAGCAGAACATGTTGAAAGAAGGCTTGGTCCAGGAGAAGTCCAACACTGCAGTTAAGCCAGTGAGCAGTTTCACTGGAGTCACCAGGACCTATAGCTATACGCAATAAACCCACACCACAGCTGATCATCAGAAACCACTTACCTGCTTGAGGGCCAGCATACATCCTCAGTGCTTTGTAAGAGCAGGGTTTGCTTAGTCCATACTTCACAGGATTAAGTTCAGACAGACCATCTTTTATAATCTGATTGCAGAGCTTCCATAAAAATAAAGCTCTTTTGCAATTCCAGTTAGGTTATACTGGGCAAAACCATTTCTGTATAAGGAATAAAGTAATTCTAGTATGCTCAACTATTGCATTGGTCCTCCTCTTCCAACTTTCACTTGGCTTATTGTTGCAACCCAACAAAGAAGGAACAAATAAAATATGTTTCTATGCCAGGGAAATATAAATTATATATGATTTTATTTTCCAAATTACTATTTAAGTACCACCTATCTTTTTTTCCATCAGGGTGTTTTTTCTGTGCTCAGGATAAAAATCTAATTGTAAATTATGTTTCAATTACTAAATTGAAACTACTAAATTCAAATTACTAAAAAAATGTCTTATAATCGTCTTCTAACAAGTATTTTGCTAGAAGTACATTTACCAGCAACATGAGAAGCACATTAAAATGCTCCAAACTTAAAAGACCCTTTTGGCTTAATTATTAGTTTAAGTTGCATTCAGTGGAAATCTATTTTTCTTTTTTAAGGTTTGGGTTTTTTTTTTTTTTTCCCCCTCTACTAGCTACAAACCAGCAACAAAACTACAGGAAAAAAATGCATGCTTTCTATCTGGACACTTGATTTCCTTCACATGGATTGAAAGCTCCATCTACTTATAGAAAAATAATAGAATAGTTATTTATTTATATAGCATATTGATCTGGCATCAGGGTATGTCAGAAGAGAAAAAAACCTTTGCTGGAAGAATTTAATTGAACAATATAGTCCCCAAGTCCTAAAAGCATTATGAAGTGCAAGTCCACTACGTGGCTACAGGTTATTGTGCAGCTCATGTCATACAGAAGGCTACACTAAAGGAATACTTTCATCTGAATGCTTTTGCCTTTAAGCAGTTATTTTTCATAACCACTGCATAAAACAGACTTGCAATGGTTAACGACAATTAGTCTTAAGTGTCAAGGAAATACCGCTATCGCAATTCCAGACCTGCAGAACAGCTGCACGCGTGCTGAATTCAAGCGCCAGCACTAACAATGGTTATGTTAAACAGGCATGAGGAGTAGCTACCACGCACCCAAGCAGTCTGCAGTACTTTTGTTTCAAAGTCTACCTCACCAGTAAGCTTATGTCCTACCCGATGAGCGATTTATTTAGGAGTGAGTTACGTCTGCACGCAAGGGAATAAGGCAACCCCCTCGTCGTCCCCATCTGCCTCTCATCCTTCCAGATAACCACCACACCACCATTTTTTCCCCTCAAACAAAGGTTAAGGAAAATCCAACTTCTGTGGAAATAAAGGCAAAGGGGAAACTTCCCGGGGCGGGAGCGGCGAAGGGACGAAGCCCCGGGGCAGCCGCTCGGCAGGGCAGGGCTCCCGACCGGCAGAGCAGGCGATGGCAGCACGTAAAGTATTTCGGACCCGAGAGCAGACAAAAGAGGGTGTGTAGCAGCTGCACGGAGCACGGCAGCCGCCCGCACGCCTGCCCGCTCCGCTCGGGAAGCGGAAAGTCCATTTCTGGCAGGGAAAAACCCACCTACCCGTCCCCCCTCTCACCCTGGCCCTTGCCGCCGAAGGCAAGGGCGCGGCTCCCCGTCCTCACCCCCCGCCGCTGCCAGGAACCACGGCTCGGCCCCGCCGCTACCCGAGAGGGCTGACGGCTATAGGCGGGTTGAAGTTTGGGGGCGAAGGGGAGAACCCCGCCACACGCACCCCGCCACCCGCCCCGCCGCTTACCTGCGGGGAGGCGCGAGGTGTCCGCCGCCCTCACGGCGCAGCGAGTTGCGGGGCTGCGCGGCGCCCGGAGGACATGGGGCTTCTCCGGTGAGGCAGCGGCTGGCTCAGGGAGTGACAGGGCGGCGGCTCCCCTCGCCCTTCTCCGGCACCGTCCTCGGCGAGACGCAGGCGGGGAGAAGTCATGGCGAGCAGGCAGGGAGCGGGGCCGGGGCGGTCACTGCCGGCCGGAGGAGGACGCCCGCCGACCGGGGGCTGCGCGCCCCCCCGCCGCCGCACGGACAGCCGGAGGCGGCCTCCCCCTGCTCGCCCGGCGGCGACGGGCGGGTGCCATAGCAGCGGGCTCCGCGGGCCGCCGGGAGCTGTGGAGGGGGAACGGCCGTCAGGCAGCCGCCGAGGGGCGAGTGGGCGGGTATCACCTCCGCCGGGCAAAACTTTGCCGGCTCCTTAGAGAGGTGCCCGTGCGCGACTCGCCCCCTGCGCTACCCCGAGAGGAACCCCCGCTTTCACGGCCGCCCCACCAGCCCGCCCGCTCCCCTCAGAGCCGTCGGGACTCGGCGGCCTCCGCTGCCCGCCCGCGGCAAAGTTTCACTCCAAAACCTCCCAGCTGCGGCCCCGTCTCCATGGAAACGACCCCCGTATTTCCCGCTGCTCCCCCCGGGACAACGGCCGAGAGAAGACGAGGAGGGCGGCGGGCGGCAGCCAGGGCGGTCCCGACCCCCTCGCCCGCGGGATGGTTGCAGAGGCAGCAGCCGGGAGCCCGGGGGAGGCCGGGACAATCCCGCCAGAGCCAAGCGGGAGCTAGGCAGGTCTAGCCGCAGGCGGCAGCCGTGAGGGGGAGACCACGGTGGGGCCGGTACGGGACGGCGGCTGAGACAAGGGGCAAGCGGAGCCGCGGGACAGGGACGCCAGCTCCTTCTCTACCTTCTGCCTGCCGGTGAAGTGTCCCCTAACCCCAAGGCAAAGTGCGGCAAGCCATCTAGAGCTGCTGGCCGGGGCGCCCCCGCCCGAGGGCCCCCCAGCACTGCTCTGCCGCCCACCCCGCCGGAGCGGCGGATTTGTAGGGCGCCCGGTTCCGCCCCGGCGGGCTGAGGGGGCCGCGGCCACGAGGGAGGAGTCACCGGCGGGGGCGGCCGTGGGAGTCGGCGAGGGAGAGGAGCACGGGCAGTACCGGTGCCGCTGCCAGAGCTGCTAGCGCGGCGGGGGAGAGGCGCGGTCAGGAGAGGCGCGGCTGGGGGGCGTCCTTTCCCTGCGGGACACGGGGCAGCGGGGAACCCGGGATGCGGGGCCGCGTGTCTACCCTTCCTTTCCCCGTGTGAAAGCCGGATGGGGACCGTGGGAGCGCGGAGTGATTCACCGACGTGGGGGGGGTTAACCTCAGAAGCAATTACACTTTTATGATTCAGCTCTTTTTTTTTTTTTTTTTTTTTCCCTTTGGTGTGTGGTCGCACGCCCACTCCTCGTCTCCAGCCAGGGACGGCAGAGTTGAGCTACCTGCTGCTCGCACCTTCCAGTCAGGCGAGGTAATCCAGCAGATGGGCTTGGGAGAGGGGGAGACCTGCCTTCATGAACGCTCGAACACATCTTTTTTGGGGGAAAAAAAGAATAAAAATCTGGACTTGTTTTGAGTTGGTAACTGGTTTTATTTCCTTCAACGTTGCCATGTGTGTTACCACAACGTTAATGTGATTTACCATAATTGTACCTAATGCATCTCCTAAAAAGAGAAAAAAATGCTGAACTCGGCACAAGCATATCTAAATTTCTCTCGAGTAGTGCTCTCCTCAAGACTTAGCAGCTTCCATCCACCCTGCAATTGGACTTGGCATCCTAAGTACATACCGTTTTTTTGTAGTTGTAAGGTGTGTTGTCAGTTTGGTGTACACTTTGTAATGATTGTACTCCTGACGGGTGGCTTCTACATTAAATACAACGTTACCACTTTACTCTAGCAAGGAGACACACATGCCAGCAACTCTGGACTAGCAAAAAGAAGAATAACGTTCCTCAGAAGTTTAAAACGTTGTATTTCCAACTGTTCAGCTTGTTTTGATTCAAGGAACAAAGAATCATTTTTGCACGTTAGATTTCTGCCTGTTTATATTACTAGATCTGTCGTTTGATTTGTGCTTACACAATTATAACGTATTTGATGTCAGATAGTGAGAAGACAGGTGTGCAGGTACTTGTGTATTTCAGAGACCTCAAATTCTGTAAGACCCAGATGTGCTTCATAGAGGGAATGAATGAAAGGATTATATGTGCCCACCAAATCCAAATGCAAAGGCTCTACAAGTAAAAAGTCAGAAATTTTCTCTAGAATTTATGGAAAATGTCACTGGGGAAGAATACGGAAACTTCACCCTCCTGTGCTGTCAGTAGATGATGAAATGGGGACCAAAGGTGTGATGTGAACCAGTGCTGGTTTCACCACTGTGCTTGCATTCTCTCTGGAAAGGCTGGGACTTGTAAATCTACAAGAAAGTCATCTGTTCAGCTCTTGCTAGTGACCTCTGTTTTCCCTCTGACACTGGACCAGGTACAGTATCACCATATCTCTTTTCTATTCATATTTTCATGCCGTAAGATGCTTCTCAGATACCTTTTGTCCTTTTAGAAGTGCTGGCATTTAAAATAAATCCTCAGGTGATTTTTTTCCTCTCAAACAGCACACCACCACCACCTCCCCCCCCCCAAAAAAAAAAGATCCTAGGCAAGTGACAGTAAGAACCAGTGTGGTTTTGGGGATAGAGTGAATAGTTTGGAGGCTTAATTTCAGTACTGCTAGCAGGTGAGAAGCATCTCTGAGGTAGACTTACCCTTGCATTTGCACTATGTGCAATACCCGCATTGCCACTGAACCACAGGATTGTTTTCACACATGACCTGTATGTAGGAAAATGTGACAATTAATTTAAATGATTGTGGGCAACACGTTTTGTGGCAGATTGCTGTGGATTATAGTACAACAAGGACTGCACATCCTAGTGACAGGCATTTGGGAGACATGTCTTGCAAGCAGATGACATTCAGTTTGTTTCTCATCTGCGTTGCTTAAATTCTTCTGAAATTCTATCAGTGCATTCTTAAAGAGGGGTAATGCCTACTCCTTTTCCTACTTGACCATTGATTGAAGGAATTTACTCCTCATCTGCGAAAGAAAAGAAAGAAGCAAGTAAGACCCAGAGACTCTTCAAATCTCAGACATCTGCACATCTCTAGAGGGTCAGCCAATGTCAAAACCTGTATTCCAGGCTTTAAAAGTCAACACTGATACTGCTAATTCCCAGTAAAACAAACATTTTAATGCATTAATTATGAAAGTGGTTGCTTCTGAGATTATAGCAAGAATCAGTAATTAGCCTCAAGAGGGAGATCCTCCCTTTTAATTTATTTAAAGGCATGGAATACTTTTATTTCAAAGTTGGCATGTTAGCAGTATTATAATAGTTTCCCTTCCAACCTACATCTTTCAGTTCATAGTATGAAAAGTCATTCATTTGCTGCAATAAGCAAAGCAGTGGGTGGATTAAACTGTAAGTGTATCTTGTAAATTTAATGCATTAAAGAGAAGGGTGGATCTGTTTTAGTTCTCACCTTTGTACAGGAACTTTTTCTATGTTCCACACTCATTTCTACTTTGACTTTAGCTAGAATTTGTGACACTTAACTATCTTGTGCAATAGGGAAATAAGTGTGAAATATCCTTAATTTGGAACACAAATTAAATTGAAGGTTGAAAGGATCTCCACTAGAGGTGAAGAGCTGTAGTTAAGTCCAGACCATTACAGTGAGAATAATCCACATGGTAAGTTTTTATTTTTTCTAAGACTTAATGTGACTAGTACTGTGAATCAGTTATCTTACATAGCTTACTTTACACACTATAATAAACTAAAAAAATAGCCCAAAGCTGTTCTCATTAAGACATAAATCTTCAATCCATCATTTGTTCATATTGATTTGTTCATACTCATCTTTTTTTTACAGTGTAATCGTGTGAATTTGGTCTCCATAAGCAGTGAATAAGGGTATTAAGAGTTCCTTGGTGATAACACATGATAGAATCACAGAATATTCATGATTGGAAAGGACCTCCTAGATTGCCGAGTCCAACCATACCCATAACAAAAAAAAACACCTAAAAAACCCCCACCTAAACACTTAAACACCCTGATCAAACACGACTTCAAAACCACAAAATAAGCCCCTAGGTGCCTGCCCCTAGAGCATGTCCTGAAGCACCAGGTCTACCCATTTCTTAACTACCTCCAGGGATGGTGACTCAGCCACCTCCCTGGGC
>JANIJG010001852.1:0-26369 GCA_024611175.1 Megaceryle torquata | reverse complement strand
GGCCCCACCCCTCCGGAAAAAAAAAAAAAAACGGAAAAAAAAAAAGTCAGGTGAAATTTTTTTTTTTTTTTTTTTTTTTTTTTATTCTGATTTATTTAAATAAACTAGTATGCCTAATTGTCTATTATGTTCTTGGGAATGCTCTGCCTTGAATTGAAAAAAGTTCCAGATATAGAAAATAGAGAAATAATGATTAAATCAAATGCCAAAAAAAGTTAAATAACCTGTGTGCTGTTTCAAAGCAACAGGGTATCTTGCTGTTTCCATCTACCAGCTAAAATATTGCAAATATATCATGGATAATGTAACAAATGTATAAATTTCACATAGAAATATATTATGCTGCACAAAACAAATATATTATTAATCCTGATGGCAATGTCCATCCTTATATTTTGTTTTTCCCTGTTTTTAACTCTGGTTCTTCCAAGTGCAGCCTTTGTCCTCTGTTTCACAACTTCTGCAGGTTCTGTGGGTTGTAAAAGCCCTTCTCCTCCCTCCCCAAGACAGATGCTCATAGTAGCCTCACCTCCACTCCATGTCAAGGAAATACACAGTTATGCACCATCCTTCTGCAAACTCTTTTCTTCAGGAAAGGTTGTTCAAGAGCTCTGAAACAGACCCAGACATAAGAGCTGGGGACCAGGAACATGCTACAGCTGCACATGCAGTGCAATTTAGATGTTGTCTGGCTGTTCTAGAATTCATAATGAAAGGCACAAAACATCCCTCAATTCTTTTCAGAAAGAATGGCTTTACTTTTTTCCTGTTTTGAAAGCCCAGCAAAAAATCCATGTAATCACTGAAAAGGAATAAACAAGGGGTATTTACCTAGGAACCTCAGCATAACTACAGAAAATTCAAAAGACTATAACGGTGCACTTCAATATCCATCATTAACCTGACTTTTAAAAAGAAAAAAAAATTCAAAATACTTTTTATTTTTGTATGCAGTATGATTTTGAGTGATACCTGGGAACTTAGAGTTTATGCCTATGTGGGGGAAAACCTATTAATATTTCATCTCACTGGCTAGTCCCATACACGCATACATGTATATATACAGAAAGACACCACTTATGTCCTATTCTGTTTGAGAAATAAGATATAACTGGGGACTGTAACTAAAATGTTTTCACTTAACTATTTTTAATGAAAATTAAAAATTATCACAAAAAAAGAAGAAATATTCCAAATGTTTACACATCAGTGTAAGGATCCATTACCTATCCTATGCCAGTTACATCCAGTGACAGCAAAAGAGCTGATAGAGACTTCACATTTCTTTTCATGTTTTTAAGAGTGTTTCTGGCTTACCACAAATCATGACAGTAAGCTAAAACATGAAGATTTCAAGTTTTTATTACTTAAATGCTTTTCAACTTTTGTCGAAAAGGAAACTTTATAATATAAATAAATGTATGCACAAGGATTAATTATGAATTGCACAATGACAATGCCTGGCAGATTATGATAATAATTCTATTTTCCATCCTGCTTCTTTGAAATATGGTCAATTAAAAGCATTCAAATAAGAGTTCAAGTTTTTATCTGTTGCTTCAGACTTTGAATAAGAAAAAAAAAAAAGAGAAAAAAACCTAAGTTATTTTCCTATGCTACTGTAAGGGGTTTTTTTATAGAAGCTACAATATATTCTTGTTTGAGTACTGCAGATCACTTTTATATAAGTAAACAGAACTCTATTATGTCAGCTTCTGTATTTCATCTAGGATAACTTTTCTTCCATCTAACAAATTCTATTTGGATTTCTTGTTCTCTTAGGGGACCAGAGGGTGTTTAAACAGACTTTCCTGTTTTTCACCCTTTGCTTTTAGTTCTCTTGCCTTAAATTTATATATAAAAAAATTGCCTCCTACTCATTGGTGTCCTTGTAATCTTTGGCCCTTTGCTCATTTATTCAGATAATTGTTTTATCCTGTTTGTAGATCAGAATCTTCACTTCTTCTTCATGTAGCAAGTATACTTATGATTTCACAGTCCATGCAAAGTCCATTTGTAGACATACAATAACATCTCACAGTCATATGAATATATTCACACATAGATTTCAAAGTCTTTGCATTTGTTCCAAGACCTTCTGGGAAGCCCAGACTGGCACCTGCCCCTTTCTGTCTAATACTGTAGAATTGCACAGACAATAATTCAGCAAATTCCATAATTCTTCGCAAAAGCGTATATCCTATATATGCACATACCTGGGGTTTTGAGTTTTGCATGCTGTGTAGCTGAGGTTAAAAATTAGCTATAATATTCCTAGCCATTGAAGCTGATGTGTTTTCAGCTGGTGAAGAAATAGGTAGACCCTTGTTTTATAGTATGAGGACACTTCTATTTGGTCCCTCTTGAGACAGATCTGCCCTACCTTTTGTCCATGAAAAAAGCAAAAGCTAAAGACCATCAAAAAGTTTCCATTCTCTAAAGGTCTGTTTGATTAGATGACAAACTAATAGGAGAACAAACCATTTTTTCACCAAACTTCTTTTTCTTCTAGCAAAGCAAAGCAATAAAAAGACTTAAAAATCCTTCTCCTTTGTTACTATACACAGGCAAGCCTGTTCTTCTGCCTTGCTCTCTAGAATTCTTGACCTCTTACTGGCTTAAATGGCCCCTTCTGTATGCCATCCTCAGCATGACCTCCAAGGCTTGTATCAAGATCTCTTTCTTGAATTAGGAAAGCCTCCTGTTCTCTCCAGAAGGTTTCTCACAAAATGTCTTTTTGCCAGCTCAAAGTTCCTCCAGTGGTATATGCTCAGAACAACTTCCCAAGGAAGAGCATTTTCTTCCCTCTAGCTTCTGTCATATGAAGATGAACTGGAAAAGAGTGCCCTTACTGGTCTACAGACTCTCTTTGGCATGGGTCCTGTGGGATAATCAGAAGGAGCTCCAGAGCTATGTGTGGTGTGGGGTCCTTTGTGCTGACTGCTTTATTCTGTATCTTTTCATTGCTTTCTAATGTACATAGTCACACAGCAATATACAGTGTTACTTAACAATGGTAAATAAGCAAGTTAAAAACCGTTATGCTATCATCACATTAGAAACAGAAGAGGGCAAACTATCTACTCCTAACACTACTTTGCTTTCACTAACAGTCTCTGGTCTGGTCTGTCTATTTTTCCCTTCTTGTTTCTTTTCTTTCTGCTTCAAGACAATTTTAAAAGTTTGGGGGTTTTGTGGTGGTGTTTTTTGTTTTTATTTTGGGGGCTTTTTTGGTGGTTTGGGTTTTTGGGTTTTTGGGGTTTTTTTTGTCATCTTTTGCATGCATTAACAATAACAGATTGCACTTTATATGGTAAAAGAAAATGTGTCTTAGGCTTTAGCACAGTTAGTTGTGTATTTTTTTTCCTCTGGCTTTGAAAAGTCTAGTCCTGGGGAAGCAGTGGAATTATCAGATCCTTGAGCTGCAGATGTGACTTGTATAGGAGCTCTCTCCAGAGGCTTTCACTCCTCTCTGTCAGACTATGTCATTTTTTAAAATGCCATCATTATCAGCTATGTCAATCAAAGTCCACCCTTCACTCCAGGGATGGAGACTGTTTCTTCTAAACTGCTTATAAAGAACTTTGTTTTACCTGTCTTAAAAGTCCCAGGATGCTTCTGTATCCTTGCAATTTGCAGAACATATTTTCTAATCCAATATTAGGAAAGCCCTACAGTGTTTGACATGTCTTAGTCACACATCACTTGAAAGGCTAATTTTAAATTAATTCATAATGTTAGCAAGTGTCTTCTCACCTATGTATCCAATTATTGATAGGCAGGGTTTATTCTAGAGACCGACAGAGAGGCTGTCACTCAACAGACATGATTTGGGATTATTGTCTGTTCAGAATTATTTTACACATTTGTGTTTCTCCACATTCTTATTTACATCATGGATTACAAGCATGATTGAAGTCCTTCTATGATCTGTAAAATTAAAAGATAGAAAGCTATTGAAAAAAGACATTTTCTTGCAAAGCATCAGTATCTCAATCTTCAGAAATTCTGAATTATAAGATGAACAGATAATTTACAAGAAACAAGTACTTGCTGAATTTTGTACAGTTCTGGATATAAATGCAAAAATCTAGATTATGTTCAATAATATACATTATTCACTGAGTACTTCACAGAACATTCTTTACTGAAGAGAACAGAAATCAAGCTGCAGTCATTACTACTGTGTGTATAACTAAGACTGCTTAAATTTATAATATACGCATTTTATTGCAATACTGCCAGTTTGCAATCTTTATTGGCTGATATAAGACAAATACAGCCTGGAAAGAGGCACAAAGTTACCTAACCTTTGGAATGGGTCAAAATGGCAATTTTACAAATCAGCATAAAAGATGAAGTTATTATAGAAACAAATTTCGTGCATACTGGTTGTTACTCTTGAGTAGATCAACAACAGCTGAAAGTTCATGGGAAGAAAAAGAGAATATTGACAATTCAAATTTTTTTCTCAAGTTGGAAATTAACATAAAATATAGGGGGTTTCTGCAGTTTGGTTCTCCTGAATTGCCTGTATGTATTATTTATTACATTTCCCATACAAGTGGGTGAACTGAAATATAATCCAGTTTTCATGGTCACACAGAAATCCTTAGCAGTGCCAGAAAGAAAAATTCTGGATTTCTCTTGTTTCTTACTAGAAATAATGAAGAAACATGTCAAGTGAAAATGCACATATGTCTAATAAAGAAAAATTTTAAAGATTATCAAAACTACTAAGGAGGTCACTGGTAAATTAGTTAAGTACACAGTTGTAAAAGATTTGCAAGCAAAACTTGACTATGGAGTCAAGTGTCCACCCCTTCTGTAGTCTGGCAAAGCTGAGATCGCTTCTACGCCATGCAATTAGAAGAATAACATGATTAATCCACAACCAAGCTGAACTTCATATCGGTAATGAAAGTCTTAACAGTGCTTCAGACAGACTAAGTTTGTGTTAAAAACTATTTTATGAACACTGTGCTCTAAACAGCTTGCTCTTAGATGTGTGAGTGCCCAATGTGCTTCATCTGACTGGCAAAACCCTTCCTCCCTAATGAAGGTTTTTTCCCTTAAATGATGCAGCTGGATACCCTGTACTGGGAAAAAATAATCTGTCTATAAGTGAAATCAAAAAAAGTAATAATTTCAGAGGGAGAAGGAGGCTATAAACAGTAAAAATGCCATGGAGAGAGGTGGAACAGTGTTTTATCTACTGAATGGAGGTACCTTGTGTGCTTTGAAATTTCAGCAGCAATTCTCAATCTCAGACAGGTTAAATATAACTATAAAGAGAAGGATATTTTACTTAGTCCTCTAGGGAAAAAAGCAAAACCACTATGAAATTACTGGATATTCTTTGTGCTTTCTGTAGTCTTTCGTGCTATTACAGAGTTTAGTGTATGTATTACTCTCTTGGGTAAAAGCCTGGCATGCAGAGTATTTCCTGCACACCAATCTCTGTGGGAGTTAAAAAATACACTCCTGTTGTGGGTATGAGCCACAATGTGCTGCTTTAATACGTGACCATATTGGATAAACAGGAGACTACAAGCCCCTTTAGGGGATTTAGGGGCCAATTCAGTAGATAAATGATGACATGAAGACTCCTTTCTGCTAGCAAAGTTCCTCCCATTGCTCAGACTGCACAAATGTGACTATGTCAGTGTCAGACTCTCTAGCACATTTATGGCATGTAAGCCCAGAGTTTGAAATTTGGGCTAAAGCATTCACCTTTGGACAAAGAAACATGCACATATTTCCCTTCTCTAGTGAGCCTTTCTATAATTAATATAAAAGGGGACACCTGCAATTGTAATGGTAAAACTATTGTATCATCTTTGCAAAAAAAGAAGTAGTCTACCCAGTGACATATTAGGCTGTGCTGATACTGTCTGTTCCTTAGTTAAGGTTATAATATATGGCAAGTGACTGTCTTAAAGTGAAATTTGCTTTAATATCTTCAGAGGAGAATGCAGGGCTTCAGTGCAGGCAAGAATGGTTGCACTGAAATTAATGAGTTTTGTCAGCAACTTCAAGTAAACTAGTGCTTCAGCTTCATCCTCCCTCTTTGATTTAGGTCTTGCAGTGTAGAACACTGACTAGACAATATTTATGCTTATATAACAAATTTCTCATCTTAAACTCTGCCTTTCCATTCAAGGGGATTAATACTGCAATGACCACAGAAGTCCTTAGCCAGTGTGATGGGGTACCAGATAAAAGGAAGATCTGACCAAAACAAACAAGGAAATGAAACATAAAACACTTTTCAAAGTTTATTTAGTTTAAAATCTATTCCTGAGTTGCATAAGTACAAATACTTGCCTAGCTTTATTAACTTTCAGTATTTCTGAACTCATAATCTAAAAAAAAGCATCAAACTGGATCCTAAAGTTTTATGATATATGAGTTATTAAATGTTTCAGAAACGCACTATATAATGAAAGCACCACCACAGCCCAGCCTTCAGCAACATTCATAATGCTTCTGTAATATCTATCAAATTACTGAAAAATGGTGGTGGTCTGATTTTCTTGGTATTGTGAAATAGAAGTAAGCTACAAATTTATTTCCAGCAGCATCTGTGCTCTTGACGTTTCATCCCTTCATTATACATGAGATCTTAGGCTGGAAAAGACTAGGACAGTGTACTTAGTAGTTTTTTTACTTACATTTCCTGAAGATGTTTAGTATCTACAGATGAGCAAAGCTTATTTCCCCTGTCAGTATTCCTAAGTGTATCAAGGCTTTCAGAATTTCTACTGTAATATATGTCAACAGGACCATAAAGAAAAAAAGTTGTCTTGCAGTTTTGCTTTCATCACTATATCCTTGCTTGTCTTTCTAGTTCTCTTTCCTCTGTCTGACTCCAAAATGTAAAAATGTTCTAGTGCACAGACACTTGACACACACAAAAGTATTATTATCTAGAAAAATCAGCCTCAAAATCTACAAACATCATCGAGGATAGAAGGTAACTTCAATAACTGTTCTATGTTCCCAATGCTTAGAAGCCAATATGCATAAAATAAAACCTTTCAATATGCTAATTTATGCCCCCATTTAATCTTTTTTACATGTTTTCCTTCTTTTTATACCATTGTGCCTATGTTGTGGGTTTTTTTCTAGGTTGCTCTGTTTACATTTTTAACTTTTTTTTTTTAACATAAGAAGAGGAGATATGATTATTCCTTTGAGCTTATGCTAATGGGAAAGGTATGCTGATAAAATACTGCTAACACTAAACTACCAGAAGTTATAGAGGCTATTCTTGTGGTAGAACCAAAGACTTAAAAAAATCAGATACATGTTATAAGATATCAAGAGATCTGTAGATATATCAAAGGATTTAAGAATAAAAATTATTCTAAAAACTTCATTCTAAAAAAATACTTTAAATAATCAATGTGTTAATGCATATAAAGCAGTTTATACAAAATTAGACCAACACACACAGCTGCAATGCTAATAATAGCATGGCTGGCTAATGCTGCTGTGATTTGCGTAGCTATACCCTACTCCATGGCCCTCCCACAGTCTTGTATGCCAGGCAGTGCAGGATATGATAAGGAAAAGCTGAGTAAGACCCCACTTGAAGGCAGAAGTAACTAAAACAGGGATGCTAGCACTTAAGGGAAAAATATATCAGCTTTAACTACTTTTACTACTTGGGCTAGCTTCTGTTTCTTCCTCTCTGCTCCCTTCATACTCTCTTTCTTACCATTATATTAATCTCCTGCTTACCTCATCTATTTTCCTACAATATATGTCTCTACTACTCCCACTCCTTTTCTTACCCCTCAGTGACACAATCCAATTAAACTCATCTTCCTTCACCAAAAGTTTGGGAAGTGGTCCCAAAAAGATAGCACCTTTTTCCTAACATCGCCCTCCTCCTGTCTACTTCAACAGCAAGCTGTATGAGGCATCAGTTATCCATTACTTAACATATACATTGACTAACACAGGGAAAGTGCCTTCATAATAAACCTGATTAATACCACTGCAGAAGCAAAAAAATTGATGCGTTGCTACTAAAAGACATATGAAGGACAGAAAGGTTAAACAGGTGGTTGAGGAGATATACTGGAAAAAAAAATTAGGAGAGGCTATCCTGTAAGGAAAACAAACACTTCCCCAAAAAATCCAAACCCCCAACAAAATGCCAAAAGATTTGCAGAACTTTTGTTATTTATACTTTATATTATGGTCAGGAATGATTACAGAAAATTCAGAAACATAAATAAATCATAAGAAAAATAAGAACTTGGTCTCAAATTACTTGTGAATTGTTTCTGCTTTGACTAGGTATACGTTCCTGCATTAAGCTAGCTGTGTTTAACATGTATTGTATTGAAATCACCCCAATCTTTTCACCTCTAGGTCAAAACAAATATTTTTGTTGTTGTTGTTGTATGCTATGAGCATTTATAAAAGCGTGAAAAAAACTTCTGGTTTCTCTTTTTTGGGATGCATTTTTTATCTGTACTGGGTTAAAAAACTTACATTCAATCAGAGTGTTAATTTTTAATGAGTCCAGTTTAAAATTCTGTAAGAAAATTCTAGAAGATGCTAAGACAGTTTTAATTATAGTGTTTTGTCTAGAATAGTACAAAACATGTTTTTTTTATTTTGATAGATTAATTTTTTTAAAAGACTGGTTTTTAATATTTTGCAAACAATATCATGGAAACAGAAGAGTCAAAATATGCAGAATAGAAGCATTATAGATAGCACTGTGGTCTCTCTTAAGACCATGAAGCATTTTGCATCCAGAAAACATCAGGTTAATTCAGATTAATTCAAGACATTATCAACAGGAAACTGAAAAATTAAGATATTTAAATTATTATATGTTTGTGAAAATTTCAGTGAGCATATTTTAGCCTTTAAGAGCTTAAGGGGCAAATCTACCCCTCCGTCCCCCTCTGCTAATTGTTGATTAGCAGTGTTTGGACAGCTATCAAAGAGGAATAATTTAATATTCTTTTCCACTTTGATTTGTCCTCATGTTGTAGTTATTTTTCTCTAATATGTGCCAGAGAAACTCTTTTTCCCTCTCTGATATTTTGCTATCTTGCTGATTTCTGTCTTTGATATTAAAGCTACTGTGCTAAACAACAGTTCTACATTATAAAGCCAGGTTCTATAGGGTAGAATAGACTCTGTGATCAAGAGTCTATTCTTAATGCAAAACTGGAAGAATCAGGCTCATATTTGAAGTTGTAATTTTTTCCAAACTCCAGTAAGTTATCTCAGAAAACTAAAGTATACAGTATCAAGTAAACTTATTTCATATTTCTTTACTGAAAAATGCAAAAGGAACAGTAATTTTTATTCTAACTTCTGAGAACCCACTGGTAACAGAGCTATTATGCATAGCTATCTGGAAGTCATTTACAGTGCCCACAGGGGGTCTATCTGCAGCCTTGATTTCAGATCTGGGGCTTGCTATATCAGTTTATGCTGCTTAAATGGTCTTCTGATAAACTCAAAGCAACTTTTGCACAAAGAGTAAGTTGCAACATATTTGGAAATGATTGCTCTTGCTAGGGCTTGTGTTCTAGAGAGCTTAGGGGAAAATTACTACTACATTACATTAGTTATAGATTATGCAGGTAAAATTCACCTGAAAAATTTAACAAGGTTGTAGGTGTTTTTCTTATGCAATCTGTTTGAGGACAGAACTTGGAGTTTTAACAACAGAAACAAATGCATTCACCTAAAAATTCTCAGTGCCGCTGAAAAATATCTCTTTGTGGTATCTTTTTCCCCCAAAAAAAATTAGTTCCCTTTTAAGTTAACTTTGCAGAAACAAACAAACAAACAAATACAAAAACCAATCCATTACACATCAGGTTTTTCAGTCCTCTAACAGTAATAACATGATGAATATTATGGTGTTGATATTTGTATTATGTTGGTACTTAACAGCCAATTCAAACATCTTTGTTTCAATACAGAATAGCTCATCTTATACTTTAAAGAGCTTACAAAGTAAAAAAGCTGAAGAGAGAGAAATGAGTATAACCAGACAGGATATGTCTGTTTGCAAACATGTTCACAATGATTTTCATGGTACAGAACTCATCCATCAAGATATTTAGCATATACAAAGGGACACGAAACCAGAAAAAAGCAACTCGGACATACACATGTAGTTAAAATTGTAATGGGAAAGAGTACATCAATTAGTCTTGGGTTTTTTTGTAGTAAAACCCAGTTTTATTCTGAACCAATTCTTTGAGATAAGTAGACAAATCAATAAACACATTTATAGTATGTTTACATCAACACCCAGAGTTCCTTTCCCTATTTTTATTTTATTTTCCTTATAAGTGTCTAGGTGTGTACATTTATAAGGAATCTAGACTTACTACTTTTAGAGGGTGGAGTTAAATTAATGTTCGATTGCAAATGTATGTTATATATATATAAACTACTTTTTACATTCAAAATTGTGATTGAACCATTATCCGAATAAAGAAATCGAGACTTAGTTTCTGTGTGTATATCCAAATAGTCATTTACTATGGCTGAATATATCAAGGAGCTGCTGTACCTTTGTTAAAGATTATGGTTTTTAGATGGAATGGAGTAACACCATAACAATTTCAGCTAGTGCTCTAGTAAAGCTTTTAACCCTGGCTGCAGGTGAAGGATTTCGTGGCAGTTCTGTGGCAGAAGTCCTTCTGTTCTGGGTTGCTATAGGACTATGTGTATATATAGGGATGTGCTGGTGTCTCCTTGACTTGTGCATATAACTTATACCACTCATGCCTGTCTCTCCCCAGCTGTACTACAGAACTGTCAGCCACTTGTACAATACAGAAGTCACATTTATACTGCTCTAGTCCAGGCTTCAAGCATCTGCTTTTGCTAATCTACCTGGGTTTCTTTCACTGACTACATCATGCACCTCTGCAACTTTTAGGAGCCAAAATTCACAATGTGAATATTTCCCTCACTTGGCTTTTGGCCTTTTGAACAAGGCTACTTTCCTTGACGCTTCTAGGAACATGAAACTCAAGCCCATCTAAAAGTATCTGGTTTCTTCCTCTTGTTCTCCTCTTTAATGGTAGCGGATTTTTCTTCTGAATTTTTGAGCAAAACCTAGCATTTTCAATAACAGAGCAAGTGGAAACTAGAGACAGATGATTGTAATTTAACAATATTATTTGACTTCTACAAAGTACTGTTTATTGGATACATAGAGGCATCCTTCTAATTCTTTTTTCCATTGGTACAATTATAATATTAAAGCTCCAGACAAACACCAGTAGCCATAAATAAACAAATACAATTTTTAAGTTATTTACCAGATAAAAGGTACAAATTTTATTCCATGTTTTGTCCTTCTATATATAAAAAAAAAGTATCTATTAAACTTTCTTTTTTATTATGGGTAGTTACTCCACTGATAGATCTTTTTCAAATGTGCTAGTTCCTTATGAAAACACATTTTAATAAGTATACTTATATGTCACAAAGTATAATAAGCAAGCTTTAGGAATATTTATTTTTAAATTTTGTTCTTTTCAAGGGATTGGCTCCTTGGGTTTTTTTTCTCCTTTTGTAATATGTAATAATTAAAGTAATTTTAGTTAAATAACTAATGCATGCTTTTCTCTCTCAAGTTCAGATATTAAGACATAGAATAATTGTGGTTTATGAACGGCAACAGTGCAAGAACTGCTATATTGTCTAGTCTATGGAAACATGAAAATAATTTTTCTAATTTTAAGTCAATACAATTAATGCGAGATTTAAAATGCCATGATAAATCAGCAGATCACACAGGACTAAAACATATTATCTTCAAGGCTGATACTTCAGAGCAACTTTTCCTAAAGCCCACTAAATATTAAAAATGACCATTTCTCAACTAAGCTGACAGTACATTATAAAGGTTCATTATGAATAACAGGTATTTTTTTAAACCCCTGCATTAGTGGAAAAGAAACCTTTGAAGAATAATTTGCACATTAAAACAAAGGACTTACGGAAATTGCCTGGCATTAATTAGAGAAAGAATAATCAATTATAAGACCAAAAATGGTTTTAGGAGAGGAAACTATGAATAATTTTTTTTCAGTGGATTTAGAATAGTCCAAAAGCCCCAAATATCATGTACTCTTTGATGTGATACTTACCAAGAACCTGTAGACTCAAAGCTGAAGTAAAAATTATCTGTTTGGGTAAAGCTGCTATTAATTTATACAGTAAACAATAATCTCAGCACAAAGTTATAGAGCTCTGATAAGAAAAAGAGAAAACTCTAGGCATTATATGTTGTATTAAATCTCCGTGTTTCTCTCCATCTCTCTCATATGTACTTCTATAATTTTTAGTCATACACCATGATTAACAAGTTTACACTGGAAATATTAAAAACCCCTCACTTTGCTTACTCGCTAACTTTAATGAAAATGTAAGAATTTGTACTAATTTAAAAAATATAAAATTAGCATACAATAATTTTGGGAATATGAGTACTCATGCAAAGTACCCAACATTTTTGTTTTATTATATATAAACAGTCCAACATACCAGTGTGTCATACAGACTATCAAAAGTTTCCCCATCTTTTTGTTCCTGTTTCATGTGCTCTAAGCAATATGCATGGCAACAGCATTGCCTTGCCTTCTGTGCTTCTTGACATTGACCTAGAAGGTTTTTGGGAAAGGCTAGGTGAAAGATTTATTTGGTTTTGGTTTTGTACTCTACGTTTTAACTTTAGAGTGATACTATGAACATGAAGCTCTTGCTCTACAATGCCACCTCATGCAGCTTGTTGTGTTCAACAAGCTTTCTGCAAGGCATAACTTTGATAGATTGATCTGATCCATTACAAAAACAGATACTCTTAAACTATATGTGTTTTGAGTTTGTTCATACATTTTCTATTTGTCCCATGCCAGTATGGAGTTGTAAAAAAAACCAAAACAAACAGGCTTTACAATTTATAATTTCAACTTGACATTTGAGAAAGTTGTTGAGTTTTCATTTTTCTTCCTTCCCCTGTCCCAGGACTACAATTTGGTAAGTCTATATTTCCCAGTGGATAGATAAATAGATAGTTACCATCCATCACTGTTACAGTGCAGTACCGGTGTCAACCAGAAGTGTTATGAAGTGGCAAATATTTCTCTAAATTGCAAAGAAAGTACCAGTCTTAGCCTAATGTTTGCTGGAATTCAGATGCTTATCTTCCCGGGTATTTTTTAAAATATAGTTTCAGAGAGAGATCTTTAGAAAAAAAAAACCAACTTGTTTTTTTACTTGCTTCTGTGAACTACAGATTAGACAGCCATCAAGAAAGAGTGTTTAGCTAATTGCTATTCTTTTACCAAGAAGGATTAAACGATCTATGTTATTTCCTAAAACCAATAAAGTGAAGTTAATCAGATTAGCCTAATGCTTCTCACCAAACACTATTATCTTTCTGCTAGTGGCATGTATTGTTTTCAGAATTGCTGGCTATGGCAATACAACCTTCCATTTAGCTTTTAAAATGAAACTCATACCTGTGATTACCTAATTCCATTTTGTCATTATGTAATAAAATAGTATCTGAAGGGATGCAAATTCTGATAAGTCTATACAGGAGGTCTTTTGGAGAGATCCAGAAAGAATACCTATATATATTTTGCCAGCCTTTTTTAATATATCTGATACCTGCTGAGGAATAGGTCATAAATTGAGTGGACTGCTATTGCGCATCCAGGCTTTAGAGATGCTTAAGCATATTTCCCACACAAATTTGTTTTCTTCAGAACATGTATGAATGAGAAGGACACATTTATGATACAAGACCTTGAATGTTGCAGATAAGAGTGCATTCACTGGCACATCTGCTGAGACTGTCTTTTCCCCAGAAGCCTTATCACCAGAGGGAAGTGACTGAGTGCTAAATTTGCTTACAAACCTCTGCAATTTAAAAAAGTGTACAGAGATGCAGTGAGCAGTTTCAGAATCCAGGATGACTTCTCAGCCTCCTCTTTGAAGCTGCCTTTGAAGTATCAAAGGGCAGATCCAGTGAGTGAGGGGTGCCATGAAATCTCCCAGCCAAGAAGCCATGGATTTACTCATACAGGGATCATATCTGAAGCCTTGGATGGAAAAAGGAAAGCCTGGGAGGAGGCAGTGATTACTTCTACGAATGCTCATTTTTGCCAATGTTGATAGCAGCAGAAACCAGAGAACTTCTTTGCCTCCAGCGTGACCCTGAAGACAATAGCTTGCATTATCCAAGTCTGTCTTGTAAGATTTTACTATCTATATATAAATTCCTGCCTCAAGAGATTTGCAGGCATTAATGGACCTTCGAGGAGTAATTACAGCTGGCTGTCTCATACCCTGAGTGAGTGAATTTAACTGCCTCAGTCACTATAGGGGGGAGATACAACACAATCCCCACATTGATTGTCTTAGTGTTTTAAATGTCTTGAAAATAAAAGAAAAACAGAAAACCAGAAAATATGATCACCAGAGCCCTTCTGTGAGGACTGGAAATTGGACTCCTCAGAAAGTTTTGCCAGGTTCATGTACTTGAGAACAGCAAGATTCAAAGTACTCATCAGTCCCCAGTGATGAATACTTGCTTGGTCCCCTGCCCAGCATGCTGTCTCTGTGGATTCTACTTGGAGGTGGCTAAATTCCCCAGACATGGTGTGCCCAGGCATATTGCACAAAGCTCTGGGCTTCCAGGATAGTGGGCAGCAGAGTAATAGTTAAAGAGTATGGCCCTTTATGTTTAAGGATTTCAGCATGGAAAAATAACTCATCCTTCTAGCAGTCCTACTAGATTGAATCCAAAGCTACAGGCTCTTGGCCTTGATGAGTTCCAGTGAGTTAAAAATTGCACAGACACTATTCACTGCTTTCAGATTCTTTTTGAGCTTATTGATCAAGGGTACACAGTGAGGTTCAACAGTTGGTTTTGATCATTGCTTTGATAGAAGGCAGCCAATGGCAACAGGCAAACAACGAGCTTGTTCTTCAAGTACAAGTAAGGGTGGAGGGGTTTTTTAGGCATAATTTTTTCATAGGATATTTTATTAAAACACTCATTAGGGAGACAGATGATCAAAGCTGATTCTGCCTTGGCCTCAAGAGTTTGTTTTCTTTCTGTTCCCAGACAGTTCAGAAAATACAGTGGAACCTTATTATCCTGGACCTCACCAACATGAGTCTTAGATAGCTGAAAATTCACCTAACCAGCTGCTGTCTCTACTTCTTCTGTTTGCAGATTGCAGTAATTGCCATGTTTAGAATATACACTTGAATGTATTTTTTTAATATTCTGTCAAAATGCTCATTTGGGAAAAAAAAAAAAGAAATTACATAATCACACACTGTTTCAGGAATATACACCAGTATTAAGAGTTACCTCACTTTTGTAAACTATGACATGGTACAACAGTACTGAAAAAAAGGGATGAACTTTGTGAGTAGTTGCAGGGTACTTGCCCACACGGTCTCAGTACCAGCAGATTGTAAGATAGGAATAAGAGTGTAACCTCTGCACATGATTGGTGCCTGGGTTTTTTCCTCCCCAGATGCAGGAACCTACACTTGCCCTTATTGAACTTCATCAGGTTCCCCTCCACCCAGATCTCCAGTCTGTCCATGTCTCACTGAATGGCAGCACAGCCTTCTGGTGTGTCAGTCACCGTTATAAGTCAGTATTCAACATAGAATGGAAGATACCATTGTTCTTTCCCAGGAATCCATGAAAATTTCTGTTTATTAATGAGATTGACATTTAAAGGAAAAGTACATAGGGATGTCTTTAAAAAAATGTGACTCAGTATTAGATTATAGGCACTCTTGGGCTTCTCTCTTAGTTAATCTGTTAGGGTATTTCAATGTGAACTTGTTTGTTCCAGAAAGTATAACCATGTTAATTAAATAAAGAAATAAAATTATTTGAGTTCAGCTCCTATACTAAAAAAAAAAAAACCAAACCACAACAACCCATACTCGGATGCGAGTTGACATAGTTTTCCAACACAATTTTGGAAATGCACATAATTTGTAATATTCAGTAAATTGAAGCACTAAGTACTAAGCAGCATGACCATTTTCTAAATTATTTGAATTTGGTTAGCATTAATGTCAAGAAATAATGATCTCTTCTGCATTTTCCTATGATTTTTGACAAGATGCATCCAGTTAATATCCTATAAATTGGGTGAAGCTGGCTGACTGACAGTGGGCAATGTTCATCTATATGAACACAGTCACAGTTAGTCATGGTTAATAATTTTTTTAAAATTAAAAATAAATATTGATAAATATTAATATTTTGTCCTTTTGAAATATATTTTTAATTTAGCTTTGGGTTTTTCTTTTTGTGTGCACGCATGTTCCATTTCTCCACATTTGCTATTCACATCACTTGCATGGTAAGTCAGACAGCACTCGCATTCAGTTATTTTCCTACTGGCCATGTTTCTTTATAGATAGAAACAAGAGGTGAAAATCTTAACCATGAAAATAGTTGGAAACAGAGGCTGCAAAAAATGAGGCTCCTATTAATTAGTAAGAATAAATAGCAGAAATCCCCAGTAGAATTGCACCGGTATTGATTTTTCAGTATAAAAGTGAAGAGTTTTAAGGTCCTCAACAGGTCCATCCTAAATCACTAATATCATCTGCCAGAATTGCAACACTGGAACATAAATATTTTAGATAAGCCCTGTGCATGTCAAGAACAATACACAAAAAGGCCACCCAGCATATGCAATAAAGTCTTCTGGGGAAAGCTTCTTCTGAAACCCAACACAGCAATTCATTGAAGTCCTTGTGATGATTCAGTAGGCCTCATTGAAAGAGGAGCTAAAAGATAGACCCAGGAATGAATGTCCCCTCCTCAGAAGCTACCTACATTTATCTTGCATCTTACAGGAACCAGACTCAGTCATGGAAATCAACACTTATTTCCTCACCTTCCCCTTTGTCTATTGTATGGGTGCATATGTGGGTGCTGAAAAAGCTTAGGTCTCACCCATAAATAACATTCGTGACTAGACGTAAAAAGACAGCAGAAGACCCAGACAGTGCAAAATAAAGGCCGCTGCATTCAATCAAGTTCTTCTTGAGCATTTATCCTGGAACATTTTTCTATTGTTTTTAGAAGATGTGACAAGCAAATTCTTGTTCTTATGTCTTAAGAATTATGAAAACAGTCCCAAAGGAGAGCTTCTTCTAAGTTACTATTTTTTTAAGAATACTAATGTATTACAAAATATTTCATAGACATATTGTTATGAACTTCAAGCTCTTATAGTCACTATAGTATGGTGATGAGGACTCTAATGATTTAGCCTTCTTCCATATATTCAATTCTTGATGAATTTGCTGTTTTGCTTGATTTAAAAAAAAAAAAAAAAAAAAAAAAAAGAAAGAAAAAAAAAAAAGAGAGAGAGAAGAGAAAGAAGACCAGATTCCTTCTCTCTTCTCTCTATTAACTTTCCTGCCCCTTCCAGAAGGGCAAGCATTTTAGGAAGAGACCAGTAAGCTTCTCAGGGTTGCAATAACTACTCACTGGAGCTGTAATGTAAGTTGTACAGACTCTTTTAAAAGCTACATGTTGTAATGGTAAACCACAAACCAAAAATTCACAATATGTCATGTTACTCTAAAGAAACTTATCAAATTTATGATTTACTAAATATGTTTCTGAGTAGCATCTAGAAATCTTGGAAGCCTCTTCATTTGCCAGAAGCAAGAGAATGTACAAAAGAAATACAATTTACTCAGAAATGCAATACACATGCCTTTCTTCTTTCATATCAGAACACTGAGAAAGTTTTCACTTCCAATTAAGTTGTCCAAGAAAGAAAAAGTATCTATCCCTACTCTACAGGACAGGTATATGAAATCCCATCTATTTTTATGTATAGGATAGCTTACAAATATGAAGGTTGTTCTTTTGCTTTGATTACCTGCTTGGTTACTTCTGGCCACTAGGGAAATAAGTTAAATCTGCTCATCTCGCACTTCTGGTTTACATATATTCTCAAAAACAATATATGGTGTTTTCTAGGCATTTATTTTCTTTTCATAGAGATTAGTTTCTATGTTGCACATCTGACTTTTGGATAATCATGCAGATAGAATAGTAAAATAAACCAATGGCAACAAAACACAAACCAAGGCCTCTTCATGTAAGTGGTACTCCAAAGAGGAACTGTAAGCTTGGAAATCTGAAAAGTTCTTCCTCCTTACATATTTAATTCAGAGAGATTGACACTATTCCTCAGAGAACACCATTTTGTTATAGCACATTGGATCTAATGAATTATCAGTACTTATACACAAAAAGACGCACACAATAAAGCAGGGCTGAAATGACATGCAGGGCATCAGCATTTCATACAGCTGAGTACTAAAAAAGCTGAATCTTAGTACTGCATTCATATTTTAGTACATGCAGCATTTAAGAAACTCAGAGCTGATTTTGTGTTTGTTCTTTCTGAAGCATAATTAAACAACGACAGAAGGCTGTGGAGGTTATTCTGCTCCACATGATTCATTATGTTCCACTTGGCTGTGGAATTCCTGGAAATAATTACAAACTATTTCAAAATATGAGTTTATGTTCATAAAACCTGATCTAGTTCAGGGATTCATCAGACTTGCTTAAAGAAAGAGACTCTATTCCTTTGTAAAACAAGAAAATCAAGAGTTATGCCCATGCCACAGGAAAATCTTTTACTCCCATAAGTCTTGCTAAGTAGTTTCAATTTTCAAAACAAAATATCCCCCCAAAGCTACAGATCCACATACATGTTTTAAAAGTGACAGGTTCCCCAATTCAGGTGGGGACATTTTTACCAAGAGCACAGACATTGTGCATTCTTCCTGCTTCACATCTGTTCTGCATTTCCAGTTCCTTTTCTTCTCCAGCTTTTAATGTGTATCTGTTCCAGGCCCATGTAGTGAGCTTTGTTAGCCTTTCAGAGCATTATTTCACTCATTCCAGGTTAGCAGCCCATTATCCTACTGCATAGCCCAGTGAGGATTCTTACTCATTTCCCAAAATCTGAATTTTTTATGCTTATCTTAGTAACGTAACTTGCAATTAAAAGGAGAGAAAAATTCTATTGCGCAGACTAACTTACAAGGAAGAAACTTCTTTCCAGGTGAACTAATATCTAGGGTAGTACCAAATTGCTGGATCAAATACTGCAAGACTCATTGCTCCTCCAGTTCAGCAAAATGGACCTACTATAATGTAGTTATTTAGAAAACCTCAATAAGTCCTTTTCATTTAGTAAGCTTTTTTTTACTTTTTTTTCCTTTTTTTTTTTTTTAAACATTTACTTAAGGTTTCTAAAATATACTGCTAGTAATGTAGTCATTTGGTAGCTTAGTTACTTTATTTTTTTATCTAACAGATAAAAAAATGTAAATTTATAACTTGAGTGGGGGAAAAATGCAGTAATTGCATTTAAAACTTTTACTATACTTCTTTTCTTTACAAACTGATTCACAAGGAAATACCGCCTTTTAGTGCCTTGATTCACTTAATTGAAACAAGGATTATCAATATAAATGAAGCTTTCACAGATCATTGCATTAATAAGTTTTGCAGCAATTTCTGCTTTTTAATTCATTTTCTCTAAGTGAATCTCTTTCACCCCAAACTTTCTCTAAAAGCTTACTATTTTCCTCCAACTTTCCCTTTGCCATTTTCAGTTGTATAGTATACAGTCAGGAATGGCATTTAAGGATATACCATACTATTTCTTTTCTATTACTATTCTTTAAAAAACAAAACAAAACGTTGATTGCAATTGCAGTTTGGAATTAAATTTTGAATAATTTGTCTCATAACCTTTACTGGATTGCTTTTAGTCCAAGCTACAACTCTTAAGTGAATTGCACCTTGATAAATAATTAGAACTAGATCAATGGTACAGGAAATTAATTTCTCTAACCTGCTTCTCAAGCTAAGAGGAAAAAAAAAAATGTCTAACTCTGGTACTGAAGTAGAGGAGCTACAGCATAAACTGCTGTCAAAATGGCTATAGTAATTTCCAGGGTCAAATAAGCTGAGGTATTTTTATGATGTACTGCAAAACGTGATAGAAGTCAATGATGGAGATTTGCGATTGGTCAAAAAGTAGATTAAAATAATTCTCAATGAGGAACAGATAATTGTAATTTATTATGTGGTTAGACAAAGTACAGAAAATGACACAATTATCTCTGACTAGAGGTTGTGTGTTAAATAATAAATACAAGTCATCTAATTTTAGTCTGGCTCCTATCCATCAATTTTTATTTTTTTTTAATTGGTAAATCATGAGAACTTTGCTCATTCATACTGACCAGAGTAATTATTTCATTGTTTCTCATGCATCTTTGAAGGGCATTAGTAATTTTTAAAATCACCCATCTTTAAACTAGCAAAGATTTTTATGATTGAAAAGTTTCTTCAAGCAATGTATCTTCTTGAATCTTTTCTGAATTTCACTGATACAGAGTGCTAACATTTCTAAATGTAATTGATAAAACAATTACCCCCCAAAATGAAAAATTAAATATAATAACACCTTAATTATTATAAAGGAAAAGGTAGATGACTTTTCAGATATTTCTAGAAGTTTTTTTTCGGGAGTCTGCACCACCTGTGGCTCAGGTTACCCACAGTTTCCATTCTTTACCTGATTTCTGAACTATGCAATTTCTTGCCTGGGTGACATAGAATGTCTTTCTTGAAGGGGTACCTTTCCTTCATGCCTGACAAGAGTTGCCTCTGGAGACTGAGGGCTTGTGTCTGTTTTTTAATTCCCTTGTCAATGCCCCCTTCCTTAGACGTGGATCTCATCTGCTTGGCTTCCCTCCCCTCTAATTCCAATCTACCTGTCCCGTTATCCCAGCATCAGAGCTGCCAAGTGATAATGTGCTTATCTGGATGATGACTGAAATCCTTTCACACATCTTGCAGCTCACTCAGGGACAGGGATTGGGTAATCACCCCCGTGATCACCTTCCTCCTGATGGCCCTGGTTCATATTCATCCCTCACTATATGAAATTATTTCTTTTATGCATTTCTTTTCCTCGATAGGGGAGACTGATACCAGCACAGGTTGGTTCTCTGGTTCAGCTGTAGCACCTGGTGGTCTTGTTTTTAGGCCCAGAGACCTTCTCTTCCCCTTCAGGGTGCCCATCTTTAGAGATATTCAAAAGTGGTCTGGGCATGGTCCTGCATAACCTGGTTTAGATGACCCTGCTTGAGGAAGGGGTTTGATCAGGTGACCTCCAGAGGTTCCTTCCAACCTCAGCCATTCTATGAATCTGCAACACTGCATGATAGAAACACCTGCTTGACCATGCAAGACTGAACTTCTGCTGAATGATGGCACTATTTCTGCTACCCTGAAGACACAGAGATCTCCATCTTCAGGACTTTTAGACATTACAGGCTTTCTGTCAGGAGAACAAAAAGTAGGACTGGAAGTCTGAGCATCCTGTGCCACATCTACATAGGCCTTAGACTGGTCATCAGTGATTGCCCACATCTGTGTTGAGTGCCAGTAGTGATGCAGTGCAATGATGTCTCGTGTCTAGCTGATGAGAGGGTTGTGGTAGGAGTCCAAGAAGCATATCAGCTAGTAGACTTTTGAAAACTAACATGCTAGTTCTGGAATAAGGTCCCTATGTTTTGCTGGCTAGCGGCACGTTTGCTTGTGTGAATACATATCTACCATATCAGAAGACCTCAAGCCATTTCCTGGGTCACTTAGTTTATTGGTATGGATTTTGCCACTCATTCTATTTCCTTGCAATGACAATTAGCTATTCAAACAGCTTCATAGCAAGACTTTCATACTTTCAATCCAGATTCATGGTGTCATAACTTCAAACACTGGAAAGTTATGTGTCTACTCTAAGGTGTCATGTAGTCCCAAACCTCTTCAGTCAATGAGCAAGCAAGCTCTTCAGAAGGTAACCCTCACTGTTTTCAGAACCCTGTCTAAAATCAGGTAGATCTTTCACCACTAATGATAAAAGAAGCCCAAATGACTGGCTTAGATTAAACATTAAGCTTTGGAGGCTTTTAGGCAATTTAGTCAAGTCTCACCCTTAGGATCAGAAAACCTTCCCTCCCATCACTACAGTCACAGAAAAAATCCTCTTTCCTCCAACAACCTTAAAGACCAAACATATGAAAACATCACATATATGTCACCAGAAGACAGCAGAGGAGATCAGATACAAATAATTTTACAAATCTTAGAAAAGAAGAAAATTGGTCTGGTGAACATGTCCACATGATCCTAAAAAATCATGGAAATTCTACTGAATAATCCAGCTGATGCTTTAGTTCTTACAGACTTTTCAGTTCTTCTCTCTGAGCAAGAAGTGTTTCTCCTGTTTGTTACAGTGGTATGACTTGTTTCCTAGAAAGTGCACCTTTCAGTCCATTGTTTCATTAGTCCACTGTTATGCTTCTGACTAGCTAGTTTCCCTTTCTACTGTCTTGCTTTGTGATTTCCTTTTATTTCCAGGATAAAACAGCTTTGTTCCAGGCATTTCCATCTCAGTGTTGCTTACTCAGATTTGTGGACTATTTTGACTATAGGTCATATCTACTATTTTGTGGCCTAGTAGTATATTCTATGTTTTCAGAAGTCCTCTATTTGAGTACATAATTACTTGGTTTAAAGAAGTTTTAACTATGTATGTAATTATTTCCAAGTACAAGAGAGTGATTTGAGCAAACAGGTTTCAGTCATCTAAGTATTTCCATGGGTGCTATCACAAAGTTATTTCACAGCTCTTGTAGAACAACTTTAATATCCTTTCTGTGCAGATGAGGAAAACTGAAGTATAAAGAGATGAAGCTGCTGGCTTTTGTTACACTGAAGTTAGTTGCAAAACTGAGTGGCAAGGAAATAAAATCTGTTGAGTCTGAATCTTAAATGTTATTCCCAATTCTCCGCAGACATGATCAACAGCCAGTATTTCTTTTTTGAAGAAATATGTAAAGATTGGAATATGTTTTAGAAATGTCCATATTCACTAAGAAAGAACGTCAACACTTACTTGGATGGTAAGAATTACAGCTAACCTGTTGCACAAGCAATCATTACAACAGGGAAACATTATTGTTTGTATTTTAAATAAATGAGTCAATATAATTAATCAGTATCCATAGTGTAATGCTACCTAACAACTTGAACTGTACATTGTCATGTTACAATTCAGAATGAAATGAAAAAAGCCTTTCTAATCTTTAAATATCAGTTTTCTCAGATAACCTGTGGTCAAAACCACAAAAAGCCATACACATATATTTATTTCATGGCATGTCTAGAGAACATATTTTATTTCATCCTTATTAAATACAAACCACTTCAACAAGCTTTCCTTTATTTCCTTCGGGCAATACATAAGTTTAACTCAAAAAATTGAATGTTTCAGCAAGTTACGAGCATGTAAAAAGAAAGTTTTATAATTAAAATATTCTTGTAACTTATTAGCATTTTCTTGCTAAAAATATTGTACTAGGAGTATGAAGGCACAGTAGCTGAATTCTAAACATTTTATATAAAGTGTATCTTGATTTGGATAACATTTTCCTTACATAAATACATATCTGGCATGGAAAATATAATGTATGTGCATAACTTGAGCCTCTGACTGGTCCATTGAATATTTTTTGTGCTTAAAACAAAGTACACTTGCAATTATTTGTATCTGCAGAAGCAGGATTCAATTATACAGAAGATACTCCTCTAAGCTTAATGTTAAATCATGTAGTAACTCTCCATTCAAATTTATTTCTGTAAGTAATAATAATAAAATTCTGCAAAAACTACTAAAAAAGAAACCACAAAAAAAACCCCACAAACAAACAAACCAACCAACCCAACAACCAACCAAGACAAAAAATTGAAACCAAACAAAAAAACCCCAACATAAATAGAAATAAGTCCATGCAGTTTATATTACTTTCGGATGCTATCTATATCCAAAGTGGAAGACATAGCTAGTAACTCTGATCTTCAACAGAGGCAAAATGTTGTAAGTACAGCCAAATGTGGAAAGTGAATCTCTCAGGATGACAAGTTTTTACTTTTACCAAATTCAGGTTTTATATCAGCAAGCAGTAACAAGTTCAAGTAACAAATAACTAAAACAATAGGTTTAATACTGTGATAGTACAAGGACACTCCTTGGCTCCAAGACATGACAGACTGTATGATGGATGCAAACATCACTGTGTTATTTCTGATCATGTCACTTTGTCAGAGACAGCTTATAAATCTGTAATCGTTTGCAACATTCATATTACTGTCAGGAAAGTATGTTTCAAATCCTGTATATAGCAATCCATCACAAACTTTAGACACAGGTTAAACAATCCTTTCTCACTGACACTGTATCTATGGATTGATTCTATTACATCAGTACAATAAGGGATGATATTATTCCTAAAAGGGACTTTAACAGCTGAGAGGGCCATACTATCAAGCTCACAAAAGATAGCTCTACTTCAGGTAAGTTTTTGACATTTACTCCAATGTATTTTATATTCTCTTCTAAGTAAGTAAAAACAGTTTTGAAAGACTAATTTCCCATTACTTTAAAATATTTTTCTCATTTGAATTTATTTCTTATTTTAAAATGTCACTTGCCTATCTCTGCTTCCAAAGGTCTTTCCTGTCTTGCCTCTACAGAAATTTAAAATAAAGTACTTTTAACAGAACCAGAGAATCAATCACAGAATCACTGAAGTTGGAAGGGACCTCTACAGATCATCTAGTCCAACCCCCCCACCAAAGCAGGTTTGCCTAGAGCACACAGGATTGCATCCAGTTGGGTTTGGAATATCTCCTGAGAAGGAGAATCCACAACCTCCCTGCGCAGCCTGTCCCAGTGATCTGTCACTCTCACAGTAGAAGAAGTTTTTCCTCATATTTAGATGGAACCTCTTGTGGTCCAGCTTGTGCCCATTGCCATTTGTCCTGTCACTGGGCACCACTGAAAGGAGTCTGGCTCCATACTCCTTGCACCCACCTTTTAGATATTTATGGGCATTGATACAGTGTCCTCTCAGTTTTCTCCAGGCTAAATAGTCCCAGCTGTCTCTACGTTTTCTTGTAAGAAAGATGCTCCAGTCCCCCAGTCATCTTCACTGCCCTCCGCTGGACTTTCTCCAGCAGTTCCCTGTCTTGAACTGTGAAGCCCAGAACTGGACACAGCATTCTAGATGCAGTCTCACCAGAGCAGAATAAACCTACTGGACACACTCTTCTTAATGCACCCCAGGATACCACTGGCCTTCTTGGTCACAAGGGAACATTGCTGGTTCATGGTTAATTTATTGTCTACCAGGACTCCAAACTCCTTCTCCTCATGGCTGCTTTCCAGCAAGTCTATTCCTAACTTATATTGATGCATGGGCTTGTTCCTCCCCAGGTTCAGGACCCTACACTTGCCCTGTTGAACCTCATTAAGTTCCACTCTGCCCAACACTACAGCCTGTACTGGTCACTCTGGATGGCAGCACAGCCTTCTTGTGTGAACCACTCCTCCCAGTTTTGTACCATCAGTAGTCTTGCTGAGGGTACACTCTGTCCCCTCACCCAGGGAACATTGATGACTGTGTGAAATAAGACCAGACCCAGCACTGACCCCTGGGAACACTACAGGCTTCCAACTCAAGTCTGCACCATTGATCATGACCCTCTGTGCTCTGTCACTCAACCAGCTCTCAGTCCACCTCACTGTCCACTCATCTAACCACACTTCATGAGTTTCCAAATTAGGATCGTATGAGAGACAGTTTAAAAACCTTGCCAAAGTCAGGGCAGATGACATCGACTGCTCTCCTCTCATCTAACCAGCCAGTTATGACACCACAGAAGGCTATCAGACTGGCTAAGCATGATTTCCCCTCGGTGAATCCGTTTTTTCCATCTTCTCCTTGCATAGCTCTCCTGCATCTCACCCATTGCCAGCCCTCGTGCGGCAACTCCCTACCCCAGTGCAGACTGGCCCGCACTGAAGCTGGTCTCCTCGGCCAGTGCCCGTTGTGGCCGTCACGCCTCAGTCACATCTGCCGCCGGAGATGCAGCTCCGCCCGGGCCGCTTCAGCAGCCGCCCACAGGCTGCCGGCGCCCGGCACAGCCCAGGAGCCCTCCCGGCTTCCAATAAGCCCAAAAAGAGCCAAGAAGAGCCCCTTGCCGACCCTGTTTGTCGCGATAACCCTCCCCAGTGCGGACTCACCACACTGGAGCTGGTCCCTCGGCGAGTGAGCGCCCTCGCGTGCGAGGTGCTGTGCCCCGTGTACTCACTCCGTGCCCCGTGTACTCACTCCGTGCCCCGTGTACTCACTCC
>JANIJG010001851.1:0-14149 GCA_024611175.1 Megaceryle torquata | reverse complement strand
TTTTTTTTTTTTTTTTTTTTTTTTTTTTTTTTGGTTATCAGTTCTGTTAAGGCAAGATATCTTGGATGAAATAATTAAATTTATCTTTTTAAAAAAATCATAAATTCACTTATCTGTAGCTTCAAAAACAAATAGACAAATTAATGTATTAAAAAGTTCAAAGTAATTGAAATAGAACTACTAGTGCGTTATTAAAGCTGCTGCAAACAACTTTCTTAGCTCATGATGTTCTGGCTGCTGCTTTTTCAAGCTGAGCAGACCCTGATCTTAAAAACCAACATCATGTGTCCCAGTTTAAAGATCCAAAGTCATCTTGCAGGCAGGTACATTTTTAGAAATATCACTGATGTTCATACAGAACTCGAGTTTTACAAAGGCAGGTTTTTCTTTCTATCTAAACACAAAAATCTGCTAGAATTGCTTATGAACAAAACTCAAGCACTATCAATTAAAAAGTAACAAGAGACTCCATAATATCATACAATTTATTTGTTGCTGTGTCTTTGAAGCCCGATTCATCATCTTCAGAGGCAAGGTGCTTATGTCTGCCATTCTGTGACTGAAAAAAGTTTTCAAGCTGGGATGTAGCTTAATTGGTGAGCTTGAGTGTGGTGGTATGGTGTGGGGTTTTTTTTTTTTTTTTTTTTTGGGTTGTTTCTTTATTTGGGTTTTGTTTGTTCTGGTTTTTTATTTGCTCTTTCCACATCCCCATGCTGTAAACAGTGAAGAAAAAAATGAGGAAGGTAAATGAAGCTCTTAGATGTCTAGTAAGAAATTATAAAGGTAGCATTATATAGAGCAAGATAAAAAGTGTACTGCTTTTGAAGTCAGAAGCACCATTTTTTTCTTTGATAGAAGAGATTCTGCTTTCAGATCTGATATCCCATCTATTGATCAGTCATTACAACTGCAATTTGGCAAAATTGAACCTCTTCTCAAATTTCTTTCATAAAAAAAATTCTGAAAAGGAGGAACTAAAGATTATTCAAGCCTCATCATGAGATAACTTTGGTTCATCCTTATTTTGAAAAGTACACTTGACTGATTTTTTTTTTTTCATAGTGAAAAGCAATTAGATGAGTACAGCTTCTGCAGAATGCCTGTTGGACAAAGAATTCTTAAATTCAACCTCACCCATTTTATATTATGCTGGAGGAAACACTTTTGTTTCAAATATGTCATACCATTTCTCATTTTGTAAACAGACCTTTTTCCTACACACAATTCAGATTCATGTTCGTGATCATGTTAAAATTGTATTCAAGGTGGAAATGGAAATTTAGACTGCCTAAATATTGCTCTTCCTAAGAATTCCTTCAGGTTTTGTCATCCTTGAGTATTAAACTCCAGCTTTTTTTATATTGATCAAAGCTGGAGTTGCTGCAAACTTTTCTGATCAGAAGTACAATGCTATAAGCTGCTCTTTATGAAAATTCTTCGAAGTGTATAAACTTTGAGTATACAAACATCTGCAATGCTTAGACCTGGCCCCTTTGTTCAGACTAGTGCTAGAAAGACAGCTATATGTTGTATACCACAAAAGACTTTTGTTTTGTATCTTCTAGCTGTGACAAGTATATTTCATTGCTTTAGCTTTCTGTTTCTGAAACAAAGATCAGTGTAATCAATGCTCTTCAGTGCAGTTATCCAGATGGAGAAGGTAGAAAACCAGATGCTTTTGAAGGTACAAGATGAAATTCAGGGTGCTGTATTTTAATCTGTATTCTCTGGAATCTGTGCTTAAATACAACTAAGGGTAATGTTCCAAATCAATCTATTCTGTTTCTAGGTGACAAGTATAATGCTATGCTAGCCCTGTCCTGCAGCGCTCTGGGTCTCTTGTCTGGGTACAAGTCAAAAATATTTCTTAGAAGAGTCTCTGATTAAGAAATCAAAGTTTTCAAGTGGAGATTTAAAGCCTGGAATCAACTTTTGTTGTCTTAAGAAGAATATAGTAATTAGATACAATTAAAATCAGTGACAATACTCATTCTGCTCACTGTGATATTCAGCACTATATGGAAATGAAAGGTTAAAATTTGTTTATTGGCTGCTACTTTTTGAAGTACTTGGTGGGGAAAATGAGTTATGGTCCTATGAGTACAAATTATACATTAAAATAATGATTATTCAGTAGCTGAAAAATTTTATAATTTACTATGAATTGGGAAGTTAGATAATAACAAGGTGAGTAAAGATTAAGCAACAAGACTTGGAAGGATTTATGGACATACTAAAAAAAGCTTACAATATCGTGTTAGGCAAATACTGAGGATATTAGACTATCTCTGTGTGTGTATTAGTAGCAGAAAAATCATGGTGGTGAGTGAAACATCATTGGTATGTTGAATCCTCAGCATTAAAAATGCTCATACTTGTTTTGATGTTGATTAATGATCAAACTGTTATCAGGAGGGGAAGTGGAACTTTGCATGTACAGAGGTGCCTCATAATATCATTGCTACTGAAATTATATTAATTTTATAGAAACCCCCTAGTGCTTTTAGTGCAGAATAACAACTAAGAGCCTGATGAAGAAGAGAGTGTTTTCATAGCTCTCTGTTGACAAGCACTCTGGGCTCAGATAAGAGGAGGTTGGGAGAATGTTAATTTGGTCCATAATAATATCTGGGCAGCAATGTCTACATAGCATTTAAATTGACTATGATAACTAACTCAAAAAACTTCTATCCAGACTGTGTGCTCTTTATAGACAGGACAAAGATTAATTTCCAAGATTGCTTTTGAAGAAGGGGCTAATGTTGGTTTTGGTTGATAAATAGGTTTTGTGTTCTTCATGAGACGGCAGTATCCAGTAAATATCTACATCTTCCCGCCCCCCCCCCGATAGTAATGTAATTTCAAAATGTAACTTCCCTTTCTCTAACTTCTTTTCCCCTGATATTCTATAATGACATTGTGCTAGATGTGTTAGCTAGTCAGCTTGCCTGCTTTGCCTCTGAAGAAGTCATGTGTATATAGTATTATTTTACATACAGGAGATTGCTTTATAATAGCATGTTTAACTCTTCAAAGATTTGAATTCCTTTTTTGAAGAGTTTTTTACTCCTTGAAGGAAATGTATGTTGATAGATGCATAAAGCATTTTCTACCTCTCTCTCAACCTCTTTTAACCTCAGTATTTTAAGTATTCGTCAAATGATTCTTCTCTGCAAAATGATGTCATTATAGAACACAGTCAAGCCATTTACAAAGAAGCATTTCAGAAGTCTTAGTTTAGCCAAATGAAAATTGCAACAGTAGACATATCTGTTAACTTAAAAAAAAAAAATTTGCAATCAATAACACATTATCGATCTTTCTCTGAGTTTAGTTCTTCATATAGTATCAAAATCTAAGATTACATCTCTAATGTACTTGCAATAGAAAAATGGTTTTCAGTCTACCTGGAATGTTATTTGCTAATATGGCAGTTACTGTTAACTGAGTAAGTTTAAGAACAGCATATATTTATTTTTTCATATACTTTCATAACATTTTAGAACAGTCATTTAGAAGGAAAATTAGTATGACCTTATGAAAATGAAGTTAGGGAATCAAAAAGCATTTTGCAAAATACTTTTTCACACAGATGTGTATTTTCAAAGTGAAGACAAGCACAAAACCCTGCAATGTCATATGGAAGTCAGTGGCAGCTCTGACCTAGATTGGCTTATGCAATGTTAACCATTGTATTTCTGTGTCGAACTATGTAATGTAATTTATTTTTTGATTTGGGTTTGGTCTGCATAAGAAATATTATTTGAGGGGATTTTTACCATATATGTGAATCTAAAGCAATCTTTTTTTTTTTATCAGTGCAGTGGATTAGCTTATGTCTCTTAGGACAGGATTTAAAGTCCTAGTTATCTGCTTCTGTCTTTTGTTTTGTTAGTAAGAGATCAAATAAGCACAACTAATCTTCCTGGCTACAGCAATGTATTTCAATAAACTTGTAAAACAGAGTAATTAGATGACATGCTCTGTAGGAATGAAATAGAAACAGAAGTGTAAATGAAATACTGATAAAATTAGACAGATGATGCAGTTCAGACCTCTTCCATTCATGGTACTTTCCCTCTATGCAGACTTGCCAGAGTTAAATACAAGTATTTTGTGACCTCGTAAAAGCCTGACATTTGTGTTCATTTTGTTCTATCTCTTAGTAAAGGCTTTCAGTTTTCTCTTGATAACTAAAGAAAAAAAGAAAGAGATGCAAAGAGGAGAATAGAGGGAGGGATACATTGCTATTTTGCTGTGAATTGGAATAGCTGGATATTTTTTGTCAGTTGTGGATTAACCCTGGTAAGCAGATATTTATCCATTTCCAGGAAAGTAGGGCGCCATTGTGCAGAACAGTTACCTGGGAAGACAAACACCATAAACCCCAAACCGACCCCCTTCCTCCTCCTTTCCCCCCAGTTTATTGCTGAGCACAATGTAGTATGGTATGGGATATCCCCCTGGCTCTGTGTCCTCTCAGTTTCTTGTGCACCTCTAGCCTACTCAGTGGCAGGGCATGAGAAGGCTTTGACACTGTGTGGGCTCTGTTCCATGATAGCTCAAACACTGGGATGTTAGCAATGCTGTTCTGGTCAAAGGCCCAAACCACAGCACCATACAAACTGCTATGAAGAAAACTGGCTCTCTCCTAGCCAAAACCCATTCACTGTCTGAAAGGAAGGGACAGGCAAAGGATTAACTCAAGAAATAGAACACGGTGATTGTAATAGCCGGATCAGAAGACATCAAAAGTTCCTATGTGAACTACCTATAAAAGCTTTGGCACAATAAAGCAAATAATACACTTGCACTAGCATGGTGTGTTTTGGCCCACCTTCAATGGTTATCATGGATATAATTGCTACCTTGACATTACTGAGGCCTGGGACTATATTTGGTTCTTGTTCACATATTTCTTCTGCAGTCCTCCTCTAGCATATAACAGAATTGCTCTCAGTGCTCCTTTTTGTATGTATATGTGTCAGCATCCTCTAATCTTGTATAAATAAAACAAGAATATGCTATTTCTTTCTATGAGAAATGATGCTTGAGTAAAGCGGAATTTCACTTCTTTGTTTTGAAAGGTAGATATCCCTGTTATAGTGAGCTGAGCATCAGTGCAGTTTGTTCTTGTCTGCCTATCATGCAGATGAGCAATTTCATGCCAAGCCTCGGGTCCTCTACAGAAGACTAAACTCAGTATATACATACATAATTTACTGTAACTTTAGTATAGCTCCTCAGGTTGCTATAATGTGTAGGGTTTATTCTTTAATATATTAATTACAATAGATTATTCAGTAGCAGAAAGAACCAGGCGCAGTCGAGCAACTTTTGCCATGCTCATAGCATCTGGACTGCTGCTCGTAACTTTAATTGAGGAGGCAAAAAATGTTCTTCTGGTAATGCTGAACTTAATACTGCAGAAAGTGGGAAGGGAGAAAAGAAAGCGGTTTATCCCTCTGACTACTGATAAATAATATTTACTCCTTCCAGTTTATTTCCCTCTTTTTCAAAAGGCTATGTTAACACATTGTCAACATTTTCTTTTCTTTTTTTTTTTTTTCTTCATTAAATTAATGCAGATAGTTATTCTGTTGTATCTCCTGCCTTGAGGTTTTCTTTGCCAGGTTCCTCCAGTCATCATTCCCCCAACTTGCTTTATGTAATCCCTATTCTACTCTCACCTCCAAGATTCCATTCAATTGGGTGTGTGAAGGGAATTTTGCTTCCAGTAATGAAAGCTAAGGTTGTCCCAGTGTGTTTCCTTCTTGGCACCCTCCCCCTCCAAAGTTTGTGTGGTTTTGAAGTCAGTTTTCTGGAAGGACGTGAAACATCACAGGGAATCATAATTTTGTATTAATGAAGTTGTGTGTGAGTGAATTAAGATTCAGAAGTGAAGTTTTCAGATAACTAAATATGGAAAATTAAGAAAAAGAGCAACAGGCCCTGTTATGTTGATATCAAGCTCCATTTATTTGACACTGTAGTTTCAGGTTTCAGTATTATGCAGATTTCTGCATTAACAAAAAAATCTAAAAACCAACAATGAATGAAAAGCGTGTTCTGATCAGTTAACCACGGACAGCTAAAATCCTGCAGGTTAGCAGTGGTCTACAAACCAAAAGTCACTGACTAAATTTTTGGGTTATGGCCTCACAGTCTCCAGTAGCTGGAAATGGAATAATTGCTGCTGTAACTATTAAAATTTATTACCTGTGATCTAACTACTTTTACTTTAAATGATTATGCCTGTTTCTCATTTTGCATGCCATAAGCATCCACTTAGATGTACATGATTCACTTTGTCCTCACTTTAGAGTAGATTAAAATGTTGTTGCACTCAGGAAGTTAGGACTAAGAATGTGTAATTTATTTGAAAGATCAAGTAAATGATATTTAGGTTAATGTCCATCTGGTTTGAAATAGATCTCTGAAGGCACAGACTAGGACTGGTTTGGGCTAAAAGTGCCGCATCTGAGCATTCCCTGTACTTGTGCAAATATTCTGCACTTCGGGGTAGCAGTATATAGCAAATGGAGAACTGGGTTGTGTATTCAATCCTAGACTCTGTTATTTTTCACACCGATACATACCTAGTTGCATTGGCTTATTTTCTTTACAGACAATGTATATGCTGTGACCGAAGGGATACAGAATAGTCCCTTTTAAGGTGGGGAAAGTCCCTTTTAAGGGTGGGGGAAAGGAATAATGCTTAACGGCTGTGATGGGCTTGCAAAATGTTGTATGTAAATTAATGCATTTTGAATTTTTGCGTGGACAGATGGTAGGTTAAGGCAAACCTAAAGATATTTCCTCCCATGCTGATTTTGTAAAGCAGCATAGCAGATTGTCAGTTTGTACACTGTTCTAATGGGACAATTTTTTTGACTGCTGGGTTGTTGCTTGGTGCTAAAACTATGTGAATTGTAGCTCATTGCTGTATTGTGCCCTATCGGTGTTTGCAAGCATCTGCAAACAGCTCAGATTCCTGAGTGACTGTGAAGGATAATAATTTCTGGCATCTTAACCTCCCTGCTCTTAGTGCAGCTGTCTAAAAATAAATGTCATGGTTGTATTTAATTTTGTGAAATCCAGAATACAACTTTTAACTTGGCTGAACTCTGTGGCTCCGTTCAGCCACCTCCTACCCTGAGTTGACAAAGAAGATAACTTTTCCCACTTGGTTCCATTTTAGTCCCTCTAATGGTGCTCGCCAGCTCTGAGTGCCTGAATTGCCTTCTATTTTGTCCTTTGCTAGCCTTCTTTTGCTGATATATAAACAGGTTGCTATTTGCTCTAAGAAATAGCTCGATATGCACTTCTGCAGTGAGTCTGGGAAACATTACTTTCCAAAGAGAGCAGCTGAGGTTCTCTGAAACTGAGAAGCCTTTACACCCACCTTGACAGGATTGACTCAGTATATTAATTTGAAATTTCAACCTCGCTGCTGACCCCTACATTGTGTCAGGTTTTGGATTTGGAATTTAAACTGTGATCATATTTGTTTCTAAAGTTATATTTATAACCAAAGCAGGAGAATAAAAGTATTTTATGAGAAAACATATCAAATTTCTGTGAAGAAATAGATTGTATTACTAAGCACTCCCCAAGCCTCTTTTTTAAATTTTAGATTAAGAGAGCAGTATGAACAGAACTGACTTCTGTATTCACCTAAAAGCTAGAGCTCAGGCATTCATTTAGAGGACTGAATGCTTTTTGTTTGTTTGTTTATTTTTCACTAGGGCCTGGACAGTTGTACTGGACAGTTGTTCTGACATTCACACTTAGTACTGATACTCTGTAGGCAAGAAAACACTACTAGAGAAAGAATTCATCAAGGTTGATTTGCTTTGAATGGAGTTAGAAGTTTAACTATGGCTTGAAAAAAAGAGGAAGACTAGACAGAAAAAGATTTATAATTCAGATGTGTTTAATGGTTGTGTATCTGTATGATACAGATTTACTTATGCTATCTTTAGTATATTTTTAAAAGACAGTCTTTCTTATTTTCTAGGGCATTGTCTTGATTTTAGTCTCTCCATAATTAGTTTCTATTTATAGAGCAGATCAAGAGAGTTTGCAGATGCCAAAAAGATGAATGTTTTCTCACATATAAGTGTTTTCTTGCTTTAACTTTATGAAAATATATTATTATTAATGCTTTTTAAAAGACCATGAGACGTATTATAGACATTAATTTTTTTCTGTATGATTAAAACCAGCCATTTGGTTTTTTGCTTTCATTTGTAAGTACTTCAAACTCTGCCGTAGAAAGGAGAAATGGTCTATGTGTATTTAAATGTACACATAAAGATTAAAACAATTGCAATCCTCAATTATTTAGACATCTACATCACTATAATGGATCTCTAACATGAAAGTTCTATTTTACAATGTACTATTACCAGCATTTGCTTCAATTTTTCATCTTGGAAGAACATTTAATTTCCAAGTTCTCACTACACATTTTAAAATTCCCTCATGTTATAAATGCTGCTTCCATGTCTCAGGAAGCTAGATAATTTACTGCTTTTGACTCTAAGTTTCTTATAGTCAGCTACAACACTGAAATTTTAGTAAAATAACATGTGGGATTAAAAAAAAAAAAAGTGATCCTATAGAGTTACTGTCACCTTTGTCACAAAGTTGTGTGTTTGTTTTCCTGTGAGCTGTTCTGTATGCCAGTATTCTTGCATGTTCTTGTATATTCAGTATTCTGTATAAATTCTCTATTAGTCAAAAGTTCTTTCTAGCTGCAAATAAAATACAACTATTTCCTTTTAATATGATGCTAATAATGAAGTTGTAAATGCATGAACCAAAGTATTTAGGGCATAGAGGTATTCTAGATACAGTATTAGTATAGAAGACCTCACCACACTGCCTTAAAGGTGAGAAAATAGTGGAAGTATTCTCTGCTTATAGTATCCCATAGAACAAATTACTTTAGTAGTGACTTTATTTGTGCTATACAAAGTTTCTCAAAAATAATTTCAGCCTTATTATTGTATCTTCAACACTGTTTCATAAAAGCTATACTATCCAATGAAATCATATATTGCTGTGCATTGATACTGTTGTGTTAACTATAAAAATCTAAACCCATTTATAATATCATAAAGTAATGGTAGGTACTTACCATTTTAAAAGAAGCATCAAGTGGAATCAGTGGAAAGTCCCCAAGGTGTAATCAATGATTGATTAAAATGATCATCTTTCAAGGTATTATTTTGAAGTGCACAATCTGAAATTAGAGGGAATATACTGACAGTTGCGTATTTTGTTGAAAGAAGGATTGCTCAGGCACACATTAACAACAAACTCTGTGTCTGTTCCTTCTACAGAGTACAAGGAGAGTGATTTATTTTGCAAATGTCTTTCAGCTGGGTAACTAGGTAACTTATACTATGCTACATGAAAGAGTTTGCATTCCATTTTGTGAAGCAGATTCCAGTGCCATGAGTGAAGGAAACAGATGGAGTTAAGAAGAGGACAGATGGGTACCAAGAAAATTAAAGGCACTGTTTTCAGTACCTGTGCATTAACTGCCATAAATAAAATTATTTTCTTTTACTGAAAAATCATAGATTATGAAGTCAAAGCACTACAGGATCCCAAACCATGCTATGTTAAAAGAGTATATTTGTAGTGGTTACTGAGAGTTCTAGATGGGCTACATTTGAGAGTAAAATTTGAGGAGGTTTAAACATTTCTCTTTTTTGGGGGGGGTGGGGGGGGATGGTGTGGAAATTTGTTGGTTATTCTGCTGTATTGGACAGCTGAATAGCTTTCCTCATAGACCAGATGTGGGCTACTGAAGTGATGCAGTGAGTTCTAGGGGGCTGCTCCACCATGAAGGCTTCGTGCAGCCTGGGAAGGAGATGAACATCAAGAGCCCAAAGTAAAGGCTGAGGATGCAGGAAGCCACCTTCTTGCCTGCAGCAGCCTTGAATTGGAAGCCTGGAATGGTGGATTAGAAAATCAAAACAAGTTTACTATATATATGCCAGCATTTCTTATCTGTTCATGGCACAGCTGCTCTGTCACATACTTGACCTTGACTTAATTTGATCATTCCTGTGGTTAAATAGGAGGTTTAGCTGTGAACCAAATAATTTTTTAACACCCCTTACCTACTGGTAACTGCCAGCTTGCTGATGATTCTGTTGAATTTTTAGATGAACACCTGTCCATTGGATGGTGCCCATTCAAACAACTTACATTTATTTTAGAATGTCTTGTAAATAGTAGACTTTCAAAATCATAGAATACAATAGAAATCCCCCTGGTATTCAAAATATTTGAGAAATTTATATAGGTCAGAATATGTACTTGTTCTCATTCTTGTTGAATTTTTATCAGGAAGTTTTCTTGCATAGAGGCACTGCATGAACAGCCAGTATATTTGAGTCCAGCAAAGGCACAAGTATGAAAAAGTCTGTAACTCAAGTATCTTGCAATTTGTCAGGTTTTATTCCAGGGTGGTGTGTGTTGTGGTGTTGTGTGTGGGTTGTTTTTTTGTTGTTGTTGTTGTTTTTGTTTGGTTTTGTTTTAATTTTCCTATCAGTTTTTGAATTAAAAATTAGTATTTTTCTTACATTTTTCAAAATTTTCTAATTAAAAATATTCATTTTAGGGGTTAGGATCACTACTTTTGTAACAAAAAATAAGTCAAAAAGTGTTTTGTCGTCTTATGAAAATAGTTGTTTAGGCTTCATCAATCTATTAAATGCAATTTGGAGTTTAATCTGACAAAACCTGAATTTCTTAGCTTTGTTAGCTGATTGTAGATGATCTTCCCTATATTATCTCATTCAAGGTGAGCTTTGCAGTGCTCATTCAAAATGATTAGCATAGAATTGCTTTGGATATTAAAGTCAAGATTGGAATTTACCAAACAAGCTTGTAACACCCAAAGTAGGCACTCTTAAATCCTTATCAAAAGCCCTGACAGATAACCCTTCAGCCCATTGCAACCTGGCAGTGTGTAGCATCAGGAACATCTTGATACTATTATGGAAGAGCAGTATAATTATTTTGATTAATATATGTTAGACTTGAAGAGAAGAGGGCCCAAGGAATGGGAAAAGGCCATGCTGCTGTCAATACTTACCAGCAGTAAGTCTAAGTGATGTACAGTTTCATTTATATATTTGATTTGTATTCAGCTTGGAATGAAACTGCTTGATCATCTTAAATTCCCTAGAGGAATACTTTTAGAAAAGGAGTGCAATCTTGTACAAGAGTCTTGCTGATCACTAAATTTGGGGCTTCTTGCCCTGGTGTGTAGAGAAAAAGAATGAATATGCACTGCAGAGATGAGGGTCTTTCTTAAAAATCTCCTGCCAGTCATTAGCTATTATGCACTGAAGACTGTTACCCAAGTGCCAAGGCTAATCTAACTTGCAGCAAAGAGGGAATCTCTCTGAAGTGGTCAAAACTCAAGTGTTTGTTCTTGTTTCTATCCCCTACAAAAGATGGTATGCTAGTTTAAATGCTTCCTTGAGCTGTCATCCCTGGGGTTTTGTTTCCACTGTTCTGCTTGGAGAGAGAGTCCATACATATTAGCTTACTAAGGTAATGTAAGGCAACTGTGAAACAGCTGTGGAGTGCACATGTCAAAAGAAGAGTTAGTCTTCTGTACTGGTACAAATGGGAATAAATGACCAGTATATTCATTGCTTTTGGAGCATCTGTCAAGAGCTGAGTATCCAGCAAGGTTTGCACACAAGAAATTATTGATAGCAAGAAATTGGTTTTTTTTCTGTATATTTGTCAGCCAATCATTTGCAAATGAGTTGAACTTCATCATCTAAGCTGCAAGCTGAAACAAGTCTGTTCTCTTCACCATGTATATGCAATATGTAGGGATTAGTTCAGTTACTAAGATAACCAAACAGAAGATTCCATTCTGTATATGAAATTAGAATCTTAAGTTAAACCTGTAGGTTTCATTATTTCAGATAAAGAAAAACCTTTTAAATGAGTTACTTCAGTTTGGTTTCACTTCAGCAATGTACATTACTATAAATGAGAGACTGGATTATTAAGACAATAGTATAACCTGTATAACTGGTAAAAGTATACGCCAGGAAGAGTTTGGAGAGCCTGAGAGTTCAGAATCCCCACCTCAACTTTGTTTGCCTCAATCCAGGTGTGACTGGCTACAGGGAGAGCACTGTGTGTGTTTCAGCCATCCTTCCCACCAGAACCATGCTAGTCAGCAGCCAGAAAGCCCTAATGCTTTCACTAGTAGAAAGTAATTGGAGAATACCAGGCATTTGTTGTGGTTTAACCCCAGCCAGCAACTAAGCACCTTACAGCTGCTCACTCGCTCTTCCCTCACCCTTGGTGGGATAGGGATGAGAACTGGAAACAAGTAAAACTTCTGGGTTGAGATAAGAATGGTTTAATAACTGAAATAAAAATAAAATAATAATATCAATAATAATAATTGTATTGAAAAGGGACATAGCAAAAAGAGAGTAAATAAAACCCAAGAAATACAAGCAATATGCAATATAATTGCTCACCAATGTTCATCTGGTGCCCAAGCAGAGATCCACCCCTCCCAGCCAATTCCCTTTAGTTTATACACTGGACATGACATTATATGGTATGGAGTATTCTTTTGACCAGTTTGGGTCAGTTGTCCTGGTTGTGTCCCCTCCCAGCTTCTTGTACCCCTCCAGTCGTGGTCTTGTTAGCAGGGCATGAGGAACTGAAAAATCCTCGAGTTAGGATAAGTACTACTTAGCAACAAGTAAAACATCAGTGTGTTACCAACATTATTCTCATCCTAAATCCAAAACACAGTGCAGTACCAGTGCTAGGGAGAAAATTAGCTCTACCCCAACCATACCAGGGCAGTATTGTAGTACAAAACCAAAGTATTCTTTTTCCCACCACGGATGAATTAAATGGTCTGTAAATTACGCTTTCTTTTCACTTTGTGCATGTCCTTGGACAAAAATGGTGCTACTGATGTTCTGAATGCATCTTCACTTAATTTCAAAACTAGGATTAGGGATTAAGGAAAAACAGATGGCAAAACTTCTTTAGTTTGAAGTGACAAAGCACTGGAATAAGATGCCTGGAGAGGTTGTGGAGGCTTCTTCTCTGGAGATCCTCAAAACCTGCCTGGATGTGTTCCTGTGCAACCTGCTCTAGGTGAACTTGCTTTAGAAGGGAATTGGACTAGCTGATCTCCTGATGTCCCTTCCAACCACTACCATTCTGTGGTAGTTTAGATCAGTTGGCAATGGCTTGAGTGAATGTATGGACAGGCTGAGGGGGGGAGGTGGTTAGGACCATACAATGAAAAGTAACCATAGACTAACAGGAAAAATATAGCAAGGAATGTGATGAAGAAAAGAGTGAAAGTATAAAGGGACATAAAAGACTGGAGAGAGAACAGTGATTATTAGAAATAAAACCTGAATAAATAGATAGCAAAAAAAAACCCCAGAGGAGCACATGGCAAGAAACAGAAAAAGTGCAAGTGTTGGGACTAAGAAAGGCTTTCTGAAGGTAACACCTATCTGTCCACATGACTTCTTTTATTTCAGATTCTGATTCTACAATCCCTCTCACTGCATATATCCTGTTCACTTGTAGGCTGCTTTCTCAAGAAAAACAGATAAGGTACCTTCAGGAGAAATTGTGATAAAAAATCAATAAAACTGTTTTAAATTGCCATGTGAGATGCAGAGGGTTTTGGACCATACATCTACACATTAAGAGAAGTCAAATCTATTCCTGCTATGACTGAGCAATTTGGGTATGAGCTGCTGCCCTAGAAATGCTAGTTTCTTCCATAGCCCCCTAAAACACTATATATGTAGCTTTAGCTCTTCTAGCAGTGAGATTGTTACTTCATGTGTAACAAACTATTTATAGATGTCTGTAAACTGTTTAGATTTGAAAATATATCTCATCTTCTATAAAGAAAATGGATGCTTTCAGAATACTATTTGCCCTTATTAATTTACCTGTTCTTTTCACCCTGGTAAATAATTGCTCCCCCCTTTTTTTTTTCTTTTTTTTTTTTTTTTAACTTTTTTTCCTAAATATTTAATTGAAAAATTTTTTTAATTAATTATGATATCTTTACTAATTTATTTAATACCAAGCTGTTGGGGAG
>JANIJG010001850.1:13768-29315 GCA_024611175.1 Megaceryle torquata | reverse complement strand
AGAAGGAAAGGGAAAGGGAAAGGGAAAGGGAAAGGGAAAGGGAAAGGGAAAGGGAAAGGGAAAGGGAAAGGGAAAGGACAGTGGTTTGTAAATACTCCAAACTTTAACACTCTTCTGATCTGTTTCACACACACTCTTTATGTCTGTTTATACCTTTCCTTCTTTGGAAGTCTGTCTAATGCTGATTGCTGTTTTTTCTTGTAAGAGCAATAGTGAGTTTCAAATCAAAATTTCAAATCAAGATTCTGAATTGGTGTTAGCAGAATTTGCATAATGATTTTTTTTTTGTGAAAATGCTGAAAAAATATTTTGCTCTTGAAATCAAGGGGACTTGTAATAAACAACCTATAAAATATCTAAATAATTTAAATGTTTTTTTGCAAAGGACCTTCTGATCTTCCTTTTTCTTTAAGCATAAAACAAGTTAATGTTTTTTAAATGTTTTAATCTCTCATGCTTTCCATAAAGCCCAATGCTGTTGAAACAGTATTTATGAGCATAAGCTTGAAAAATACATTATCAGAGGGAAACAAAAATGCACAAAAATATCTTAATCAAAAATAATATATACTACCTCTTAATACCTGAGATTGTTTACTAAGTCCCACAGTTGTAACTTTTTTGTTCAGCAACAGTAAAACACCTTTGGTGGTATGTTGTAGTGATTGTCTTTGTCTCTCTCACGTATCTTCATTTCATAATAATATTTCTTTTTCAGAAAAATAAAACCCCACCCATTTTCCACTGGAAATATTGTGAAATAACAAAAGGAGAATGCATTGTGTGTATGTCTTATTCAAAAGATATTGAAACTGATGTGGCACCATTCTATTAATTTCAGTATCCTTTGGTTTAATCCTATATTTTATTAAGGGAAAAATATACAAATCGGTTTTGACTTTGTCAATTAGTAAAGGACTGAATTTGAGTGGCAAGATAGGCTTTTGGTGAAACTGTTTTGTTTTGGTTTTATCCCTAGGAATAATCTTTATCTTGTACTGGAACTTAGAACTTTCATGACCTAATTCCTGTTGCTACAGGCAGGAATATTATTGTATCAACTGGAGGGAGACCAGATTAGTCTTAATTTGTAGGTGTCTTAGTTTTGTTTGGGTTTTTTTATATATTTATTTTTGTGTGTTTTGGGTTTGTTTTGTTTTGTTTGGTTTTGGTTTTGGTTTTTGGGGTTTTTTTTTGGTGGTGTTTTTTTGTTTGTTTTTAATCTTAAAGCTTTCTCTTCAAGAAACATATCTTCCCTGGCTACTTCTTGTCCAAAATCAATGTCCATCAGTTTTCCACTGATTTCCACCAGAAATGGATCTTGGCCATAATTCTTAATGGCATCCTTGTCTATGTTACTAGTTCAGAGCAGGAGGGTGATCTCACTGAGCTGTTCCTTTGGTCTTTTCTATCCATGGTACACTACACTGTATCCTACTATCCCAAAGAAATGTAACATTTCCACAAATTATCCTTGAGTCATACCAAGTGAACAAATGCAAGACAATTCCTTTCAGTTCCTGAGTGTGGTATGTGAATGTACAATTATCTTCAAATGAGTAAGGAAGTAAGAATTATACATAGAGTTTGCAATGTTTAATACAAAGCTGGCCTATTTGTGCAATCTAAGCATTATTGGTTATGCACTCAGATATTTATTATTCTGAATACATACATTGAATCATAGAATCATAGAATGTACCTTAAAGATGATGTAGTTCCAACTCCCCTGCCATGGGCAGGGACACTTCCCAATAGACCAGGTTGTTCAAAGCACCACTCAACCTGACCTTGAATACTTGCAATGATGTGACATCCACATTTCTTTTGGCAACTCATGCCAGACAGAAATACAGTGATTATTTGTACAGAATCCAATTTATTCTCTGAAAACCTATTCTCATGTTTCTTTCAGGCAAAAAACTAGGATATTCTTTCTTCATATTCATGGTGGTCATTACCAACACTTCAGTTCAGGAGGATCAATAGTTTAATATGAAGTGCGAAGATTACTGTTAATGTTTTGCAGGAGAGCTGATAAGGAATTAATAGTTCTTAGTGGACTTTTCTGATTCATTGAAACTCTTCATGGGGAAGAATCAATTTCAGTTAATTTCCCATCTCAAAAATGGTGAAAGAAGTTTCTAAAGTATCATTATCAAAATGAAAAAGTTATTTAAAAAAAAAAAAACAAACCTAAAAGTAATAATTTATGAGACTGAATTGTAAAAACATATCTGAAGGTTTCTATCTGAAAATGTTAGTATATTTTGTGGTTTGATTTTTTTCATGACTGCTTGAGAGGTTGATTTTTTGTTTTTTGTTTGTTTTACTGAAAGAGTAATGTATATTAAATATATACCCATGGACTGTGTGAAGACAAATGTGGTTTTCAACTTATTTGACAAATGTCTCAATATATGCAGCATTTGTGCTTACTTGTACTGTGATGATTGGGCATAATCCTTAGTGGATTTCTGCATAGGCACACACTTGCTGCCTGTCGGTATTATTATCACAGTTTAGCTCTGTACTTTTCTTCAGACTAGTAGACTGACATTTAATTCATCAAATCATTTGACCAAATCATATACTTTGTTGGTTATTTACTTTGTTGGCATTCTGTACTTAGGGTCTGTACTTTCAGAAGATGAATCTGTAAATCACCTTTGTCTAAACCTGCAAGTGCTTAATATTCAAGTGATCAAGTTCCGTATCCTCCGCCTCCCACCCCTCCATGTGCCCCATCTGGAATCCTGAAGATCTCTGTCACTCTTACATTTAATTCTAAGCCCATTTATTCTGAAGTGATTCATTCTAATAATAATGGTAGTTCAAATCCATTTTTGTTTAGAATGTTTTGTTAGCATGCTGTGTTCCAATAGAGTTAGAAATATAAGCCTTTCCAAATCAAGTGGGTGTTTCCTGAAACATAACATGTGATCCATGGAAATGAAAATAGTTAATGTTTCTGGCTGATTTGATTTTGATTTGTTTATTTTTTCCACTATACCTCTGGTGATTTCTGCTAGTTTCCTCTATTTACTGTTAACATTTCTTCACCTAGCAGACTAGCCAAGCGTACTGAATAGAGTTCAGATTTTGCTGAACTGAATATTATTTTTGCTTTTCACAATGTCTTCAAGTTTCAGTACCTCTCAAAGAGTCACAATTTCTTTATTATTATTGTTGTTATTATTATTATTATTTTATTTCTTAACCACAGCAAAAAGCTTTTTGGTTGTTTCCCTTTATTCCCCTTCAATTTCTGACAATCCTCATTTTCTTAGCCTTCCAAATTCCAAGTATCTCTTTGTTTCAAGGACTGTTGTCCTTTGAATCCATCTTCAGATTTTATAGTCTATTACTTGTTTTTTTCTTTATTTTACTGCTATTTTCAGTTCCATCACCAATATTTGCTTAGCTTTCATGCTTCTCATTTTTATTTCCTCTTCTCTCTTCTTCTGTGTGTTAATCTACTGAACGCTGCCTGCCTGTTTTCACAGAAATACTTTACTACCTAAGGATCTCTGTATTTTTTGTTTGGAAAAAATAGGTACAAAAGGATAAAAACTAGCCCAAAACAAATTAAATAAACTCATCTCCCTCTCAACCTACTTACTTCTGTAAAATTAGTAACAAAAATTTTTTTTCTTTAGTTTTTGAGTTTACGTGCTGCAGCAGCATACAATATATGAAATGTTCTCTTAGAGCTGTGTGTGCAGGCTCTACATTGTCTTTTAAAAAACCTTTTAAGTTTCCAGATTACTGTCAGTGCTGACAGGAGGTTTATCTTCTGCTTCTGTTTGGTTTCATTTGTTTGTTTTGTTTAGTTTAGTTCTGTTTTTGTTTTATTTTGTCTTGGTGGTTGTTGTTGTTGTTGTTGTTTGTTGTGTTTTGTTGGGATTTTTTCTGCCTCTCCACTAGTTTTTTTTACTCTTATTGAATGTCCTTGCACCAGAGATATAAGTCTTCTGTGTTTGGAAAGAATCTATCAGATGGTGATACAAGTAAGAATACCATTTTATGTTTAGACAGCACTTAATATAATAAATATCCTGTAAGTACCTTCCAGGTACTGTAATGCAGTATGGATGGACAAAAGTTATAAAGTTTTTGTTGTACCAAGAAAAGAAGAATTTCATGGAAACCACTATGAGATAAAGAACGATGTTTCTTATGCCTGTAGGATGCTTTGTGAATATTACTCTTTTAAAAAGCAAATCCTGTGTAATATAGATCAGTCATGAAAAAGATGGTGGCATTGTGAGGAAAAATACATCTTATCAATTCTTATACTTAAATTTTCTTTTTTTTTTTTTATAAAAAGTAAAATGGTTGAGTAACATTGAAACAAATCTTTATGTTTTCTTCTAGAGTGAAAAGAACTTTTCTACAGCAATGAATGAACAGGCAACTTGGAACATTGCTTATTTGGTAAAAGTTTGTGAAATATTGTAACTGTACTATTGGGAACTTCTGTGGGCAAGCCGTTCCAATGCCTGATAACCTGTTTGTAAATAAATTCTTCCTAATATGCAACCTAAAATTCCCTTGGTGCAACTTGAGGCCATTTCCTCTTGTCCTATCACTTGTTACTTGGTTGAACAGACCAAGTAACCTTGGTGAGGTAGGAGACCCCACCTCACTACAGCCTTCTTTCAGGTAGTTGTAGGGAGTGATAAGGTCTCCCCTGAGCCTAGTTTTCTCCAAGCTAAACAACCCCAGTTCTCTCAGACACTTCTCATCAGATTTGTGTTCTAGACCCTTCACCATCTTCATTGCCCTTCTTTGGACATGCTCTAGTGCCTTGGTGTCTTTCTGGTAGTGAGGGGCCCAAAACTAAACACAGTAGTCAAGATGCAGCCTCACAAGTGCCAAGTACAGGGGTAAAATTACTTCCCTGGTCCTACTGGCCACACTATTCCATATATAGGCCAGGATGCTGTTGGCCTTCTTGACCACCTGGGCATGCTGCTGGTTTGTGTTCAGCTGCCTGTCAGTCAACACCCCCAGGACCCTCTCTACTGAACAGCTTTTCAGCTGTAGCTCTGTAGTTGTTGTGGCCAAAGTGAAGAACCCAGCATTTGGCCTTATTGAAACTCATACAGTTGTCCTTTGCCCATCTATTTAGTCTGTCTAGATCCCTTTGCAGAGTCTCCCTACCCTCAAGAAGATTGACACTTTCACACATCTTGGTGTCATCTCCAAAGCTAGTGTGAGAGTGCACTCAATCTCCTCACCTAAATAATTGTAAAGATATTAAACAGAACAGCCCCCGGTACTGAGCCCTGGGGGAAACCACTCATGACTGTCCACCAACTGGATTTAACGCAGTTCACCACCACTCTTTGGACCTGTCGGTCCAGCCAGATTTTCACCCAGCCCATTCAAGCCATGAGCAGCCAGTTTCTCCAGGGGAATGCTATGGGAGATGGTGTCAAAGGCTTTACTAAAGTCCAGATAGACAAAATCCTCAGCCTTTTCCTCATCCACTAAGCAGGCGACAGTGTTGATCAGGTTAGTCAAGCACAATCTGCCTTTCATAAACTCATGCTGACCGGGCCTGATTGTCCTGCATGTACTCTATGGTGGTATTCAGTATGATCTGCTTCATCAGCTTTCCTGGCACCAAAATCAAACTGACAGGCTAAAACTACAAACTGTAGCTTCCCGGATCCTCCTTCTGGCCCTTCTTGTAGATGGGTGTTATGTTTGCTAACTTCCAGTCAACAGGGACCTCCCCAGGTAGCCATGACTGCTGAAAAATGATGGAAAGTGGCTTAGTGAGCACCTCCACCAGCTCTCTCAGAAATTTTGGGTGGATCACATCCAGTCCTACAGACTTGTGGTTGGGTGTACCTTGAGCAATATGGTGGGGGCAACTTTGCTTATTCTATGAGTCTGTGATGGGAGACTTATCTGAGGATTTAACTACACTGAGAGCAAAGGAAGTGCTTCTGGGGAAAGGAGTAGGGGCACATATGAATGCGAACTGTAAATTAAAAATGAGAGGACAAAGTTCTGTCTGCTCTGTCCAATGTAGAAACACAAAGGTCAGTCTTGAGAGAGCTGCTACAGCTGCAGAATGCAGTGATAGCACTACACAAGGAAACTGATGTGTCTTTTAGAACATTATATTAACATTTTTATTATTTCCATTTCTTTCCTGACAAGTGTATACATTTTTTTGTTTGGTAGCTGGATCTTTGCAAGAATGGCTCAACACACTGCATATTGAGTGTAGGTGTAGTTATTATAGAAAGAAATGGAGAAGAGAGTTGTATGGGATAGAGCAAAGAAAATAAATAAAAAAAAAAACCCTTAGTAAATTCCTGGCTTTATTACGTCTGTTCCTGAAACCTGAATCCCTAATTGTGTTCCCCCTCCCCCTACCAGATAAGACAATAGTAATTGTAACTGCATGTATTTATGTGTGTACGTATATGTATAAACTCATCTACATTTGTGTTTTATAAACTTTCAGCCAGGCTTGTCAAGACATAAACTGTGATTGATATTTTACTTACAAGTATATGCAAATTGCTCCTAAATTGAGAAAGAAGATAAATGAGCCAGATCTTCTACTGATGTAAATCAAACAGCTTTATTGACTGTAATGACACTGTGCCAACTAAAATCGTGAGGGGATCAGGACCATTTGAGTTTCAGAAGTGCATCTGAAAAATTGACATTTTTAAAATACTGGGCAAAACTCTCTGTAATTATGTTGGTTTCAAGAGCAGATACCATGCTTTTGTTAAAAGCCAGAATCAGTTTGGGTTTATTCTAGTATTGAAGCCTCTTTGGTAAGCAATGGAGACATCCCATCCTGGGCATTTGTTTTAATTGTGGTGAAGTCGCTTGATCATGAGCTTCTTGAAAGCTACACAGAAAGCTTCTGTGTTATTGGCTCCTGGGATTCAGTAGCCCACAGGTCAGGAAGAGGCTTCTCACCATTTTCTTCCTCTATCCTCTACCCTTGTTTGTGCTACACAACAGCAGACAGTGCCACGGAAGAAAACAAACAAACAAACAAAAAACTTGCAACAAACAAACAAACAAACCCCCAAAACATTTTCTGCAACACAAATGTGATTAAATAGTGCTGTGGGTAAAAGTTTACTGCTCAATCTTAAAGTGCACACCACATTCTTGAGAAGAGGACACTCAAGTAAGGAAAAACAGTACTAGATGAGAAAGGTCGTTAGGTGCTTGCTTTGAAAACTTTAAAGTCAAAACTGATTAGGTTTTTTGAATATATCATTGTATTTATAGAGGTACTGTTTAGTTGAGAACATGTAAAAAGTTGAAAAATTGTATGAAATCTTTTTTTCTTTGGGAAGGACAGTGTCTACAATTTTAACAGTGAATTTCCTAAGTGTTTTATTTAAACAAATCTCAACATTAGAAAAAAAAACTTGTTATGCTATCATATTTGAATATAAAGTGACACATCATTTTGATACTTTCTATTATGAACAGTAATTTAAATACAGGGGTCACTGTTAATTTTCAATATTTAAATGAATTACAAAACATGCTTTTGCCAATAAAGTTATTAAAAGAATGGAAGCAACAAATCACGGCTAAGCATTCCTACCCAACTCTATATTATCTTTAATTACACCAGTTCCATACTCCATTAATTTTCTTGTTTCACCTCTCATTAGTTACCAAAAATGAATCTAAGTGAAACCTGTGCATCCTTTTGAGTAACCAATACATATTCTATATGGTTTAATTTCTACTCTATCAGCAAAGCAATTGGATTAACATTTTTTTTCCCCTTGTATTTCTTCTTACCCTGTTAAGGGCACTGGTCTGACTTGAAATTGAAGTTTTTTAAAAAGTTATTGAGGGAAAGATGGAAGAATATGATGCTTTTGGCTGGGATACAGTTAATTTCTTAATAGTGGCTAGCATGGAGCTATCTTTTGGATTTGCACCAAAAAGAGTGTTGATAACCCATGGATATTTTAGTTACTGCTGAGCAGTGTTTGTACAGAGTCTGCTTCTCACACCACCTCACCATTGAGTAGGCTGGTGGGGACAAGAACCTGGGAGAGGACACACCTGGGACAACTGACCCCAACTGACAAAATAGATATCCCATAACATATGACATCATACTCAGCATATAAAGCTGGAGTAAAAAGGAAAGGAAGGACATTCAGAGTTATGTCATTTGTCTTTCCAAGTGACTGAGATGTAGCCCAGCTTTCCTGGAGATGGCTGAACACTTGCCTGCTGATGGGAAACAGTGAATTAATTCCTTGTTTCGCTTTGTTTGTGCTCATGGATTTGGTTGTACCTGCTAAATCGTCTTTATCTCAGCCTGCACCAAGAGGGAGGGAGGGAGGGAGGGAGGGAGTGGCTGAGTGGTACTGAACTGCCTACCTCAGTTAAACCAAACCAAATAAATGAAATTTTTTTTTTTTCTGAATTCAAATTACACAAACAAATACAATTCTTTCAAAATTTTTCGAAGAACCAATTATTTTTATTCTGCTCCAATATGCATTCTCTATATTGTCCTAGTTGCCATAAAATCCATCTTTTTCACTATTGATCTCTATCTGGAATGTGTCTCTATAACCATGACACTGTAATTACACTGTCAGAAGCTGTTATTTTCCACTCTTTTTTCTGTAACTCTTTGTAGGAGGAGTCTTGTCAGAGGAACAGCAAGCACGTGACTGATACAGAACACATTGCAGTTATAGCTGAAAGTGAAGAGTGGAAATGACAGTCCTAATAAAACCATTAATTAAGTTATGAATGCAGTTCCTTGCTAGGTAATAGAGTGTAAATTAAAAGTCAAAGTGAAAAACTAAAAATTCATCTTAGTTTTTTAACAATTCCAGTAAGGGAATATGATTCAATAAGGTAGCTCCATACTGGGTCATCACCCAGCAGCTGTAGGATGCTATCACACAGGTCTGCCTCACCATGGGGAAACGGCTTGCTGAGGGCACAGGGTCCAGCTTGGTTCCTGAGGGTGTGGGCTCCAGCAAATGCAGTCTGCCTGTTTTTACCACTCTTTATGCTCTCTCTGTCATTTCTATTTGACTAACCCAGCTCTTCCTTCTCTACCAGCTCCTTGTCTCAATCCAGTACTATCTTATCACGCTTTATGATTATGCCCCTGGTTCCTTCTGAGGGGAATAGAGGGCCCAATATGCTGGGTAGACCCCTCCTTATAGGGAGGTATACTGTCTCCCTGGAGCCTGGTTTATGGATGTCACTAGGAAACTTCCTAGCCTGGTGCAGTTCTTGGACTCTTACCTATTACTGGTCTTCCATGTAGGTGGAGAGCAAGCAGTGAGTGATAGTCCAAGAACAATAAAGAGACTTCAGGGCCTTGGGATGGATGGTGAGAGATTCTGGGGCACAGATCATCTTTTCTTCTGAACTTCCAGTCACAGGCAGTAACACTGGAATGAACAATCAAATCTAGACTATTCATACATGGCTCCATAGCTGGTTTTGCCACCACAGATTTGGGTTTTCTGACAATGGTATGGCCTACACAGCACCAGGCTTGCTGGCATCAAAAGGGAGACACCTTTCGTAACCAGGGAAGAGGGTCTTCTCTCAGGACATTGCAGGGCTGATCAACAGGGCTTTAATCTAGATGTGAAGGGAGAGGGGGATAATATTATCAGGCTTGTCTATGACAGGCTATGGGATGACACACCAGGGTTAGTGGGATAGGGAGCTAGTAATGGCCTTCAGCCTGTTGCCCTGAGGCATGCTGGGGACACAGTAGCACAAAGATTCATAGAGATGAGCCAGGGGCTTCTGAGGTACTAAGAACAAACAGGGAAACAAAAGGGAAGCACCTTAAGGGAATTAAGGAGTGCTTCTTGAAGAAGGTGACACGTCTGACTGCCCAGCTGAAGTGCATCTACACAAATGCATACAGCATGGGCAACAGGAGCAGTTGGAAACTAGTGTGCTGCTGGAAGGCTATGACATAATCGTCATTCTGAAACTTGATGCAATGAATCCTATGACTGCAGTGTGGCTATTGATGGCTGCAAGCTATTCAGAAGGGACAGGAGAGGAAGGAGAGGCAGAGATATTGCCCTCTATGTTAAGAAATGGATAGAGTGTGAAGATATGTCCCTAAAGAGTAGTCACGAGCAAGTTGAAAGCTTATGGGTAGGAATTAGAGATCAAGGCAACAAGGGGAACCTTGTGGTTGGAGTCTACTACAGGCCACCCAATCAAGGGGAGCCTACTGATGAAGAATTCTTACTCCAGCCATGGAAGGCATCAAGCTCACAGGCTCTTGTCCTGCTAGGGGACTTTAACCACCCCAACATTTACTGGAAAAGTATCACAGCAAGCTGTAGGCAATCCAAGAGGCTCCTGGAGTGCCTTGAGGATAGCTTCTTAGGACAAGAAATAGACATCCTTGCCCAAGGGGATGCAATACTGGATCTGTTGGTCACCAGTGCAGGTGAGATCATCAGTGATGCCAAGATCGGAGGCATCTTGGTCTGTAGTTTTGCAGTATTAAGGGACATAAGTCAGACAAGTAGCATAGTCAGGACCCTGAATTTTAGGAAATCAAAATTCCATATCCTCAAGGAATTAGTCAGTACGACACCCTGGGAAAAGGTCCTCAGGGACAGGGAGCAGAACAGAGCTGGGAGATCTTTAAGGACACTTTCCATAGATTTCAAGAGCTCTTGATCCCCAGGTGTAAGAAATCAAACAAAGAAGGCAAGAGACTGGCATGACTGAGTCAAGACCAGCTGGTCAAACTAAAATGCAAGAAGGAGCTGCAAAGGCTATGGAAACAGGGACAGGTGTCTCAGGGAAGAGTACAGAGATGCTGTCTGAATATGTAGAGATGGGGTCAGGAGGGCCAGGGCATGGCTGGAGCTGAACTTGTCAAGGGATGCAAAGAATAACAAGGGTTTCTACAAGTACGTCAACAAGGGAGGAAGGTTAAAGAAAACCTACTTCCTCCTGATGAGCAAGAATGGCAGCCTGGTAACAACAGAGGAGGAAAAGGCTGAGGTTCTCAACATCATTTTCTCCTCAGTCTTCACTGTCAGCCTCTCTCACCACACCTCCCAGGTTAAAAGGCCACAGGGTGGGGACCAAGAGGATAAAATCCCTCCCACTGTAAGTGAAGATCAGGTTCGTGACTGCCTGAGGAACCTGAAGATACATAGGTCTATGAGACCAGATGAGATGCATTCCAAGGTCCTAAGGGAATTGGCCGATGTAGTTTCCAAGCCACTCTTCATTGTATTTTAAAAGTCCTGTCAGTCAGGTGAAGTCCTTGGTGAATGGAAGAAGGGACACATTATACACATTTTTAAAAGGGTAGAAAGGAGGACCCTGGAAACTACTGTCCTATCAGCCTCACCTCTATGCCTAGGAAGATCATGGAACAGTTTCTCTTAGAAGCTCTGATATGGCACATGAAGGACAGGGAGATGATCAGAGACAGCCAGCATGGCTTCATTAAGGGCAAGTCCTGCCTGATCAACCTGGTGACTTTCTACAATGGAGTGACTATGTAAGTGGACAAGGGAAGAGCTATGGATGTCATCTATCTGGACTTCTGCAAGGCCTTTGACACAGTACCCCACAACATCATTCTCATCAAATTGGAGACACATGGATTTGGTGGGTAGACTGTTCAGTGGATAAGGAACTGGCTGGATGGCCACATCCAGAGGGTAGTGGTCAGTGGCTCGAAGTCCAGATGGCAATCAGTGACAACAGGTATCCCTCAGGGGTCCATACTGGGACAAGTACTGTTTAATATTTTCAGCAATGATATAGACAGAAGGATCAAGTGCACCATCAGCAAGTTTGAAGATGACACCAAGCTGAGTGGTGCAATCGATATATCAGAGGAACTGGATATCACCCAGAGGGACCTGGACAATATGGAGAAGTAAGCCCAGGTGAACCTCATAAGGTTCAACAAGAACAAGTGCCGGGTCCTGCACCTGGGTTGGAACAATCCTCACTATCAATACGGACTGGAGGATGAGTGATAGAGAGCAGCCCTATAGAAAAGGACTTGGGGGTTCTGGTGGATGAGAAGGTGGATATGAGTGAACAATGTGCACTTGCAGCCCCAAAGGCCAATCTCATCCTGGGCTGCATCAAAAGAAGTGTGGCCAGCAGATTAAGAGAGGTGATTCTGCCACTCTACTCTGCTCTGGTGAGACCTCACCTGGAGTACTGCATTCAGCTCTGTCACGGTTGAGGGTCAGGGTGCCCCCTTAATCCTATAACAGATGCTGTTAACCCCACTCCGTCCCCAAAGGGGAAGACTCCCATGGAGTCACAGCTTCCTTTGGGCATCCACCTGCTCCAGTACGGGGTCCTCCACAGGCTGCAGGTGGATATTTGCTCCACTGTTAACCTCCCTGGGCTGCAGGGGGACAATCTGCCTTGCCATAGGTTTCACCAACATGGGCTGTATGGGAATCTCTACTCTGGTGCTTTGAGCACCTCCTCCCTCTCCTTCCTCACTGACCTTGGTGTCTACAGAGCTGTTTCTCACATATTCTCACTCCTCACTTCTGGCTGCAATTTGTTGCAGACTTTTTTGACCTTCTTAAATACAGTATCACAGAGACACTGACACCATTTCGGGTGGGCTTGGCCCTGGACAGCTGGAGGTCCATCTTGAAGCTGTCTGGTACTGGCTGTATCAAATGTGGGGGAAACTTCTGGCATCTCACAGAAGCCACCCCTGTAGCCCACCCACTGCCAAAACCTTGCCATGCAAGCCCAATACAATAACTGATCATGAAGTGTTGTTCCTCTCAGTTTTAGCTGATGTATAGCCACTGTAGGCATCTTGTTTGAATTATTAATGGTGAAATTTTGCACTGAGTACCTCTGAAAATATGAAATATATTTTTATTATTTCTTGTAGAAATATTAAATATTTAGAGTAAAATAATTTCAACTCTAGATGAATGATTATCATATAAAACTGTTAAAGTCTGACACTGTTGTTAGCAAGTGAAAACAGCGTATTCTAATAAAAGTTGGTGGGAAATCTTTATAAGATGCATGGGTACTTGTATCTGTATTTTACTCTTTTTAACCTCTTGACCTTTGTGTAAACAGTAAATAGAGACAACTTTTGGGTTTAGAGGTGGTGAGCTCTGAAAGCAATGGCCAATCAGAACATAACAATTGGCATAATCAGTGTTTATAATGATTGTATAATACTAATATAAATTCATGCATTCTGGCTGATAATAGCCTTCAGCTATAGTACATGGATTATCATTCTGAATAGTTACAGAGAAATTGGCTTATTGGCTGAGACAATATAATGAAGAATAATGCTTTTTTTTTTTTTTTTTAGATTGCACAAAATTAATTTGTAATACAGACTTTTAAAAAATATGAGTATCTAAAAATAGTACATTTGGCCTATAGCTAGCATTCCTACTAATATGTTTCGACTGACTACAAATCCTGTTATTTAAGATTAGCTACTGTCAGAATGAAGACTCAGTAGAAATACAGCTGATCCTGTTTACAAGGAACTTTGCTGAAATGAAACTTACTATAGAAGAATGGAAGATCTGGAAATAATTTGTTGATTGAAAACCAAAATAGCATGAATAAGTAATTTAAGTTTTCTGTACTTGGTATAGAACAGAAGGTTTGGGGTTTTTTCCCCTTTTTTAGTCATATTTACCTGGTACTAGTGCTCCTTCTTAAGGTCAGCTCCATATCTCTGTTTTAGTTTACTTGTACAGAAAGTTGTTTTCAAACATATTGGATTAGCTGATGGACCTGATGAATGAAGCATGGATTTGAAGATTTTAGAACAGGCAAAAAAATAACTAATTTCCACTAAAATTTTTATTTTAATGAACTGAAAGTGTTGGTCAAATACGATGGGACAGGTACATGTCAAACACTTTTATTAATTTTGGAAAAATATAGAATATCAAGATATGTATAAAAGGATGGTTTTTCCCCTTGTTTGTCTTGATAAAAAATACTTGAAATTTATTTTGTCTGTTGATGAATCTATCCTCAACAAGCATGATGATTTATGAATGGGACTCTGAGTTATCCACTGAGCTTCTAAAAGAGTAGAGAAATGAGTTGGAGTTTTGAAAAGCATTAAATATTCAAGTGCATTGGTTGTTATCTGTCTGAAGCTATTTTTGTGTGAAACTTCATGCCATCTTGCTTACTGCTTTGCCCTTACCAGTAGTAAATACAGTGAGTCTAATTTTTTGAAGACTTTTTACATTACTAATAGATCAACACATGAATAGCTGCATGGACTCCTAGGAATTTAGTAATAGATTAATTTAAGGGGAAAAAACCCCACCAAAAACATCTGAGGGAAATGTCACAACTAAATGGTTTAACTAAAGGTTTTCAGGTACATGACATTTATTTTCCACTTTCTGTCTTTGACATTTTGACTTTTCATTTTGAGAGAGAACTAGGTAACTTTTTCTGAGAGGCCACTAGACAAGTAATACACTATACTAGAGAGAATCAAATTCAGAAATTAATAGCTCAATGGTTAGGAGAAATCATTATCTGTCAAAAGTCTATAGCTTAGGAGATAAAATAGACTGTTTTCTGTAAATTAAAATACCATAAAATTTGTATATAGTAATTTTCACCTAGTGGCTATAGGACCAAGAGTTCCCATGTTAGACTAATTTCCATTTCAATCACTGAAACACGATGCATGACTTCACTTGGACTAGAATTCTAATGGGACAAAGTCAGATTTTGATTTTATGGGGGTTACTCAAGTAAAACCCTTTTATGCTATACGGTAGAAGCTATTTTCAGGACATATTTGTGCAGCTCATGTATACAAAAGGAATTTACATGCTGATATATATGCATATATATAAAAATAAATGCATGGAAACAGTGACATTACACACAGATAATAGTTTATGAGTGGGAGGAAGAGGAGATTTTATTTGCTTTGAAGAGGTACCTATTAAGCTCCTAAAGCTAATCACAGTACAGGCAGATCTGCCACTATGCAAAGCTGAGCCCATCATCAACACTTATGGCACCTCTGTGACAACATGTTTAAGAAAAAAATTTTTACTAAAAAATACTGTACAGCAGCCAGTAATAGTGAGAATGTGTAAGAGAAACAACTCTGCAGACACCAAGGTCAGAGAAGAAGGAGGGGGAAGACCTGCTCAAGGTGCTGGAGCAGACATTTCCCTGCAGCCCATGATGGTGAAGCTGCAGGTTGTCCCTCTGCAGCCCATGGACATTAATGATGGAGGAGATACTCGCAGCCTGTGGATGACCCCATGCTGGAGCAGGTGGATGTCCAAAGGAAGCTGTGACTCCATGGGAAGCCTGTGCTGGAACAAGCTCCTTACAGGACCTTCTGGACCTGTGGGGAAACCACACTAGAGCAGTCTGCTCCTGAATGACTGCACCCCATGAAAAGACCCCATGCTGGAGCAATTTTACCTCTTTATATGTTAAAGTTTTGATGTGCTATGTAATAGAGCCTGATAGGGAGCAGACATCTTCAGTT
>JANIJG010001849.1:105031-137000 GCA_024611175.1 Megaceryle torquata | reverse complement strand
GGGAGGTTGTGGAGTCTCCTGCTCTGGAGACTTTCCAGCCCCACCTGGATCTGTTCCTGTGTGACCTGATGTAGGTGATCCTGCTCTGGCAGGGGGGTTGGGCTCAATCATCTTTCGAGGTCCCTTCCAACCCGTGCCATTCTGTGATCCTGTGATTACGTAGTTGGGGACAGGTCTTTAAACTGTGTGGGCAGTTCAGGGAGCTCCCAGCACTGAGAGAACTGGTTTACTCTTTTAAGCTGAAAGTGGCTGAACCAAGAGAGGCTCAGAGAGGAGACCTACAGAGATGTGCAGGGTGCTCCCATCTGAACTGTGGCATCCTCTGTGCTGCTGCCGAGATGTGCATCTCATCAAGAGAGGGCAACCTGCTGGGAAGCATGGACCTAATCTTTTGGATAAGTCCTACCTTCCAGGCCACATCACTGTCTTCTGTACTGGGGAGGCTCCTGCAGCAGAGGTGATCCCTAAGGATAAGGGGAAGCTGACTGTGGTAAGAGGAGGTTCTGTTAGTAAGTGCTGTTAAATGGGTTTCTGATGTAGGATGTCTGAGGAGGAGGACTCTTGAGGCTAACTGCAGGTTGCCAAGTGGGACACTGAAATACAAGATTTCACCCAGCGCCATGTGTGGGAATTGGGAGATCTGAGATTAGCAGCCCCCACGTGTGGTTGATATAATAGTGTAAAAAGAAGGGATTAGGTGTGATGGGAGCTGAGCAACCTTTCAGGACTGAAGGCATCTGCCAGGAGAAATACTGCCCCTCAGTCAAGACAGAATCATGCTCTGGGCACTGAAAAAGAATGTAGAAGACTGGAGGACAAATCCAAAATAGCTTTTCTTCTTGGAGTTCAGACTGGTCTTCCAGGAAGCAATTATTTTAGTACATCCAAAATATTCTCTCTATTGCTTATCCTAATTAGGCACCGAAGATTGAAATCTTCTACTCGTGACTTGTCCTAACTTTGCAGCTTCCCCAGCCTAAGCTAATTTTTCCTGATTGTTGTCACTGTTCTGATCTGAGAGTTGGTAGCACAGTCCTGGAACTGCATTTTTTTTTTTTTTTTTGCTATTAGATGCTGGTATTCCTGCCCCAAGAGATTCCAGGATGCTTTTCTCTGTAATATTTGTATCCTGGTAAACTTCAAGTACAGAGCCACTTCCCTGCCCATGCATCTTAATCCATCATTCCTGAAAAATAGATACTGACAACACTATCTCATAGGTTATCCTCCTGTGGGTAGCTGCGTGGGATGCTGGTTACAGAGGGTGGTTATTTGATGCCAAATATACTTTTGTTTTATCTTTCAGCCTTCTGGGATTAATGTGGAAGAGCTTGTAAGGTCTCCTTTGCTCCACTGCTCGTGTCGCACACGGCAGCTCGCTGGCGTTGAGGCAGATTCAGTTCCCTTTCCTCCATCCTGCTGTTCTACTCTTTAGTTACCTGGTGCCTTTTTGAGCCTTTTTTTTTTTTTTTTTCCTCCTTGCATTTCTCAGTCTCTAGAGATACTTCTTTTGATGAAGGCAAAAGCCTGTTAGGTGTCAAGGAAACCACAAATGGAGATTTTCAGACAGTACAATGAATGTAATTTCTCACTGTTTTTCATTGGAATTTACAGCAATTTGTGTAGTGAGGTCCCAATATTATTTTGAAAATACTATCTTTCTGTCAGCTTTATCAGTTTTATATCCTGTTTGTTATCTCTCTAGGGCTGAACAGGCAGTGGAGTGCTATTGAGAATACTGAAATTAGCAAAACTTAAAGTGTAAGACTGAAAATAAGCTTTAGTACTCTTAGTTCTTTCACAAAAAATACTTTTGAGTTTGTTCTACAGTCCAGATTCTGCTTCCTGGAACCAGTACACAGCAAAGTGGGCATCTGATGTTAATCTTGGACAGAGAGGCCTATAAATATTCAATTAGGATTGTTGGGAAAATGAAAAGAATATTTTATTCATCTGTAACATCTATTGATTTTTAAATAAGTGGGCATAATATCGATTGATTTTATATTTTTTTAAAGCAAGTTGTACATTACAGTTTAAGCAAACAAGGCATAAATGTTGGCTGGCTTCTTACAGCTTCAGGTGGGGGAGGGAGTATGATCTAAGTTGCTTCACCTCTAGGTAAAAAAAAAATGTTTCAACACCATGTTATCAAAGCAGTGCATTTCCCAGGGGCTCATCTACTGAGACAACAGACTTAGAACATCTGAAAACCTGCTTTTTTCTCTGAAGATACATGGGGGGGTTGCCAAACCTCTGATAGTTTGTGTCTGGGTGAGCCAGCTCAGTATCTTCCTTAGACAGAGGTCAAGCTTATGTTTTTGTTTGTTTCAAAGATAAATACTTCTGTTAAAATAAATGATGGGCAGGAAAAAAAAAACCCTGTTCTACTTAATTATATAAGAAGATAGTGGGGAATTAATAACAGTCAAAAACCCCCAAGCGTGTTACCTGTGACTTACTTTTTTTTTATCATTTAAGTGAGAAAAGAGATAAGTTGAAGATGTCACTTAGCATGTATGTAAATCTGCAGCACCCCAAAAGCTGCACAGGGATAACTTTAGGTTTATGTAGGTTCCATAAGTCCCCCTATAGCCAGTCACCTGTAATTTCCAGACTAGCTGGTGAGTTTGCTTTCTGATGCTAGAATTCTGTGTTCCACAAATGCAAAGTTCCTAAAGTTTCTGGCTAGAAGGTTTCTCTTTCCTCTCAAGGAAACCGAAATGCTTAAAATGGGGTGCTGAGTTTGGTGTAATGTTTTAGCTCCAAGAACAGGATTTAAATGGGAATCACCATCTTTCCTTTGCTGCACTTTTGCTTTGTGAGAAATGAAAAAAAAAACCCATTTAAAATGTTTAAGAAAAGCTTTGAACTCATTGCAGTCAGAATACATGGGAACTATTTTATCAACTTCTAAAGTGTTTTATTGAAATGAAAAATATCAGTTATCACAGAATGTAAAGGAGAATGAACTTCATTCAGTTTTTCTCTGTGCAATGAATGATTTTACAGGATCTTTTAAATTTTTTTTTAGTTAATTCTTGGTTCTGGCTGCTAAAGTTGCAGTTCTCCCGTGAGAATTTGGTGAGCACTAAGTACAGCTTGTGGTAGAACTGGCTGAGAGAAAACACTGATGTCTAAACATGGATTAGTGAGTTACACATCTAAAAGAAATCAACTAAGGATTCTCTTGATGCAAAAGACAACTTACCGTACCAAAAAGCATACCAGGTAGAAGTTTGCTATTGGAAAGTTAAATCCCGAGTCTTATTTAGGTTATTTCTTCACAGATGGTCCCTTAACTTTTCTCTTTTTAGCTTTTTCTTTGTAGTTTGGTCACTCTCAAACAAAAATGCAAGAAGTTCTATGGAAAGTCTTACAAGAAATTTTTTTCTCATTAGCTGATGTTGTAAAAATTAAAACATTTTAACATCTAAACCAAATATCCTTTGTATAAAATGTCCTCTAACGTGCACGGCAAGCACATTGAAATTGTAACTTCTCTGAGAAAAGCTATTGAATTGGGGCTGATTGTTAGTGCAGTGGGATAGGCAAAAGAAAATTGCAGCAAAACTTGAAAAGCAGCAGAGAGGAAACTTGTGCAGAGGTACACAGCTGGTTTTGAGGTGCTTGCACCACTTTTTGTACTTAATTGTTTTGAGGTACTAAAAATTTTCTTGTTACACTATTTACATTTTCCATGCTATTTTTCTTTCCAGTATGTATGATTTTTTTGTAGGTTGGATGAAATGTTGATCAGAGAAGCAAGGATTTTGCTTCTGGTATTTTAGTTCTCCTACGATACGTTAAAGATGTTGGGTTAACAACAATGTATTAAAGACTTTTTGTGTCTCCAGAAGCTATTGTGAGCTGAGTGCTTTAATATGCATTGAGTTGATCCAGAGAGTGTGAACAAGGACCTTGGTTGCTCTAGCTGTTGGAGATCTGTCAGGTTCAGGAAAAGCCCCTTCCCAAATTCTCTTCTGAGAAGAGGAATATTCAATGACAATTTTTAATGAATTTTCAGATCTCACAAAGACTTCAGAAATTTCTTCTGTACTCTAAGTGCCAACTGGGATATCCCTTGAAGCCTGCCTTTGAAGTCAACATCTGCATAAAAATAACCCATGCTGTTTCTTCCAAAAGACAAAGAGGATGAAGAGTACTCTGGGCTTGATAGGATGGAAGAATAATGATGGTACAGATGGTCCTAAGTACCTGAGAGGCTTTTCCTGGTGATGAAATCAGTGCTTGTTCTAATTTGAAATATGGTAAAGGACAGAAGACAGGAGTTGTAGAGATCGATTAATATCTTTTGTCTTCCTATCTTTTCAAGAGAGTTCAGATTTATAATTTAAATGCAACAGAAAGAAAATCCCAGCCAGAACACGGCCTTGTAATAGAATCAGCTGTTTCTGTCAGTCCATTACAGAGCACACTAATCGCCCATCAGAACTGAAAGTCATTAGGTACAGTCTGCAGTTTCTCAGATCTGTGCTTTGGGAGTGAGTGCCTGTATTTTACCAGTACTTTAATTGGGGATGAATTTTCCTTTACTCTGAAACAGATCTCTTGGCACCAAGTAAGTCTGAATTATCCAACTCTATGAAGTGTTGTAAGGTCGTTCAGAAATAAACCTGCGAAAGACGTTTAGATGTACGTGCTTTTTCGTGAGAAATCTTAGTGATCCAAAAATCCTTAGTTCCCTTGACATTTGCACAAGAGATGGCATACCTGGAGGACAGGACTGGATGTGGTTATTTAAATAATGCCCAGGGATGAGCTCAGTCAATGCCTGTGTTTCCCAGCTCTACTCTCTTTCATTTGGAAAGCAATAGATGTTGCTTTCCCGTGATATGTTCCACCTCCTCTAAGCCTGAATATTGTCTTGCATGCACCAGTATAAACCTTTCACCACGCTCAGTTTCATCTGTATGTTAATCTGGGATTTGGCCTGGCACCACTTTGCAGTTTTCCATTTTATATTCCCCCTTATTCCATTGTCACATGTCAGCGTGGCAGGCAGCGATGTTCCCTTGAAGTTAAGCTAGTCCAAGGTTCAAAGTAAGGGGAAGGTTGGTGGTTATTACAGTTCTACCTCAGTGAAATTTAGAGGAGCATTTAATTGTCTTTTTCTTTTCTTGTCTTTAGGGTTAATTTAAATATTCCTAAGCAGATAAAATACTTTTTGAAAGTATGTGTGAAAGAGATGATAGAAAAGCATGTTTCAATTAAAAATGTGTTTTTCACAGAAAATGTTGTTTTCCAGAACTAATTAGAGAAAGGTAGCTGTGGAAATACTTTGTTATAACTCTGAAATGAGTCACACCGAGTGTGTAACTGCCTTTTATGTCTTCCTGCACCTGTAATAGAAATGTAAAACTTCTGTGGCTATTTGCTTTTGCTGTAAAAAATATTTATTATCTGGGAATGAAGCAACAGACCCCTCTCTTCCGTCACCTCTGTCGAGGATTTATCTTTCAGTTTGGCTGCAGTTTAGAGCCCAGCAGCCATAAGCAGTATCAGCGACCATTCACTTTTGAGGGCAAAAAGAGAAGTTAAAATTCTGCTATCTGCTTACGAAGATGTAAATGCTGTTCTTATTCCCAGTTTTCCCATGGTGCTCAGCATGTGGATTTCTTCATTGAATGGATGATGGCCTTTAACTATGACTTACCAAAAAAAATGATCAGGGCACCCTTTGCCCGCCCCTCCCTCCCTGCTTGCGTTGATCAGCAGTGATTTGAGAGGGGCAAGCTGAAGTGCCTCGTGTAGACTGGCTAAGCCATGAAAAATTACATCTGCATGTTCTGTAAATAACGTCCAGTCAGAGCAGATATAATTAACTACTGAACTTAATGGATGCCTCCTGAGGTTACAGATGCTATCAGTCATAAAGTAGATGAAGGCAAGGGAGCTTGGAATTCCTTTTAGGACTAATTACTAAACATGTTTAAAATTGATTGCTTATGCTTTCAATTTCTGAGAGTGCTTTCACGTGATCTGTGTGGAGTGGACATGCAGCTTTAGGGGAGGATGGGGGACACCTCCATTGTTGAGGCTTTTTGAGGAACTACAAAGTTTCTCTTCCCTAGGACTTTCTTCCAGAGCTTTGCTATTAGGAAACTTGGTCTTCTTTCAAGGGTTGCCAAGCTGTCCAGCCATCTCTGGAGACTGACCTGGATCTTTTGTCTGAATTAGTTGAGAACTGTACAGTTCTAAAGATAAAATTCTGTTTGTGTGTCAAAAGTCTTAGCCTAACATTGACAAAGCAACTGGAGACACGTGGAGAGCCTCTCAAAAACAACCACCAAAACTTAATTTCTGCATGTCTGCTTCCAAATACTTTACACCGGGTGAGCTGGTGAGAAACCAGCCTGACAGAACAAACAGAACCCTTTGGACTGCTGTGAGATACCTGCTGCTGCTGTTAACATTGAGCTGATCTTGTACCTTTTCTTGGTTCAACTACAGCGTTGGAGATCATCTCTCGACCAACGTATTTCAAAATCATTTTCTTTGTCACCTTTGATCTTTGTTCACAGTTTGTATTAACAGTGCACTGAATGGATATGAGCTGGTGAGCAGACCAGGAGTTTTCAGAAGGTGCACGTGGTTCTATAGAAGATACACCAGAAGGATCCCCAGAGTTCTACTGGATTGATTATTCAGTTTTAAATTCAATAAAGGATATTCAAAGAGTTTTATAAATAAAATTAGTGGTTGGGTTGTCTTGATGTCAGTACTTCTAGAAACAGCCTTTTAAGGAGTAGACGTGTGAATAGTAGAAATGACAACCGACTGAATCGCCGATTAATATTAGTACGAGCCAACAAGGGAGAGAATAAAACTGGATTTGTTTGTTTGTAATGCTCATGGCATTTTTAGCAGCTGTGACTGTTTCCTTGTGATCCTTGCATGCCCAGTCTTGAAGGAATTTTTGGTGCAAGTCAAGACAGAGGAATTTTAAGAGCGGTTTCTAACAATAGCATTGCAGCCAGTCCTGTGTGTCTCTGAGATGACACTGCTGCATTTTCCCCAAATTTTGTAGAACGTGACCTTTTGACTTAAATTTTGGAAACTGGAGCAGTCTGGCAAAATGAAAGAGAATTTTGAACAGTCGCTCATTTTTCTGGATGCCTGTTCAGTGCTGGGCAGGCTGGTTCACACATGGGGTGGATCAGTAATCTTCTTCACGGCCTTGTAAAACCGGAATTAAGTAATGAGAAAGATTAATGAGCTGTCTAAGCTGTGCGCTCTATTCCTCTCAATATTCCCTCTCCCTTAGGCTAATTTCTGCAAAAATACAATACATATAAGGAAGATCTGGAGCATTTATTAAGGCTGTTATTTCTCAGGTTTTAAAGCGCAGCCTGCCTTTTATTTAGAGAGGACTACCATGCATCTTGCTTTTTATTTCATTGATCCACATGCACCTTTTGGGTAGCTGTTACTGTTTATTTCAGGGAATAAGTTATCGTAATGGTCTTCTGAAGCTCCTGCTGTTGCAATTTAGGGATTGTCTGTTATGACTCTGGGTTGCAAAATTCAAGCTGTAATCTTTAAATTTACTTTTTTTTTTTTTTCCCCTGCAAATGAAGCTACATCTTCAAAATCTAATCTTTTCCTGTGCTACCTATCATTTAAAACTAAGTTTGGCAAGTGTATTTGAAGAGGGCTGCTGCCACGGGGGGGGGGGTTTAGCCTGGAGGAAAATAATCAAGTTGATAGTAAATTAGTTTGCTGACATCTAAGGATTGAACAGCTGAGTTACTGTACTTGCTATTCTTGATGTGACCAAGGTTCTCAGAGGTTGTCTTTAATTTTCAGAAACCATTCGCTGTTTAACCTCAGCTGAAAAGCTTGGAATCGAATATGAAACTACCTATTTTCTTTACTATGCAAAGAGACTGCTGCTTGACTGATAGCATGAAATTAGAGCGACCCTGTGTTCTTAGTGCCAAATAACAGAGATAGGAATGAATCCTGCGGAGGAAATGAGACTTGGAGAATTGCAAGTCATTCATTGCCGTGGAGAGCGAGAGCCCTGCCCTGGGCTACCGCCGCCTGCTCCTCCCGTTGTCTGCAGCTCAGCTGTGGCAGCTGGTTTATTCCTGGGCTTGGGCAACTCTCTGTTCACCCACTTGGGAATGTGCTTTGCGCGCATCGTTTTGATCGTCTTGTCTATCCAAGGCATCATGTGTGGTTTCAGTCGTGTTTGTTACCGTGAGTGGGTTCGGTCTGGCCCGTGGGTTACTGCGTAATGTTGTATTTTGGGCTTGAAAATGTGATGTAATGTATAAAATATGGAATAGAAACTTCAGCTTCCTAAAAATAAATATATATATATATATATTGGAGTGGGCACTGAAAATATTCTGAGGAAAGTGGGAATTTTTGTCTGCTTTCAGATGTGTTTTGGAATTATTTTAGGTCAGGTAACCAGTACCCTTAATCTTATGGAAAGCCCTGAGGTTAAGTGATATGAAAGGTTAGTGGGCAACTTTTGGAGACATATATTCTTGACAGGTTAATGCACAGATGAGACCTGGATCCTTGGCTTTGCCTACAAAGAAGGAACTTTGTGTTGCCCCGGCAGAAGGGCTGGTGGGGGGAGAGAAAATAATTTGCTGTGTTTGAGAATTCTGCTTAAACTGTAAAGGGCTTTTTGGCTTTATTTTCTTCTGCAGTAACTATAATTTGAAATAAATCCAAAGGGGTTTTTTTTTATTAGTAGTTTTGCTGACTAGTAAGGGATTTCTAAGCTGAAGAGAAGAGCTGTAAGATGCTAAAAACATGAAATGCATCATTGGCTGATTCGTGATCTGTGTGTTTGAAGACTGAGAGAAACTGATTATTTAGAGAAATAGGGTCACCTGTTAGTTAAACAGCTGAGGTTTTTCTTCCCCTTTTGGTTTTATAGGTTAATGCATTTCCCAGGTGACATTTTTTACTGCTACGTAACTTCTGTTCAGGTAGAGAATTAATCCAAATAATACATTTAATTTGCTTTCAACTTGTACAGTGTTTAGGCTAACACTGGGTGAACTGTTAACTATTGCTGTTAACTATTGCTGTTAACTATGCCAGTGCCACGGTTGCTGTCCTGAAGGCTCTGGCACCCTGTCCTCAACTCCTTAGGAAAGGGTAGCTAGTTCCAGGCAGTTTGACTGGTACTGGGAATACTGGAAGATGTGCTGGGACTAAGGTACCGATGGCGATTCAGGATTTGTGTGATTGCAGGCATAAATTCTGTACAATGTGGAAAAAGGTCTGGGAATTAAACTCTGTGTCCTCTCGGTATTTTGAATGATAATGGCAAGAGCATGGGTATTTATCTTCTGTATTTTAAGTATCTCTGTAGCCAAGCCAGATGATCTACAGTATGATCCTGAGTTTAATTTCTAAGAAGTCCGTAAAGTATAGAAAATATCTGCAGCACCTTCTGTAGGTTAATCTGACAGTCAATACAGATATGGGTTTAGTGCTGCTGTTTAAAAATCTCTTGCTGCTGAGTTTGGGAAACTAGTTCAGGTGTAATCATTTCTAGAGGGAGAAATTGGCAAATACCGGTTTTGATAATGATTTACAATGACATGGTGAAAAGAAGGAATGTTTTTTTCTTGATAGATGCTGATAGGAGAAAGGGGAGCTTAATGTGTAGTGGGGTTTGGTTATTTTTTTGTCTGTTAGGTTTTTGGGGGGTTTTTTTAATCACCATGAAAAAATCCTTCCTGTTAATCTGATGGATGGATTACACAGTTTGTCCTTGCTTGGCCAGGTTGTATTTTCCATCAGAGCCGGAGATTCCAACCCTCATTATACCATTTCTGTAATGCAAATGATTATGTATAGAAAGAGATTTAATTAATCCCCTGCTGGGTGGTTGTATACCCTAAAGCAAATACAGTCAGGAAAGGAAAAATATTAAAACATGAGTGCATGGTACCAGGCCCCTGAGTGTCAGTGGAATTTCATCATCTGTGAAATACTAACTTATTAACTGAAATGTATTTACTGTTACAGCTGGAAAAATATTTGTCTGTTGTCTCAACTGGTATGATAGTGAGCTACCTTGCAAGAAAGCCAAGGTCAAAGGCAATCTCAGGAATCGTGTTGTCTGCTCTGGCAAAAACGTGGAACATCCTGAGTGTAGTGGTGGTTCTCGCTTGAATTTGAAGGGAGTACGTTCACGTTGCCATCGGTGCAGGCTCTAGCATCAAACTTTGCCCGTGGGTCTGTGCCATATGTGCAGCTACATATTCAAGGACAAATTAAAAGACTGAGAGAAAGTGACAGTTTTGAGGGATGCACCCCTGTTTTCTTCACACTTTCCTAATGTAACATAGCTGTTTAAAAGATAAGAGTTCTATTGCAGGTCAAGGAACAAGTTGATTTCCAGACTTTATTTCTTTGTATATTGTTTGCATATACGTACGCACAAAGCCAGAGCCCCTTCTGCTGCCTGAAACGTAACTATTTTCAGATGCAGTTTCTGTGCACAAAAGATCCCATTTTCAGTATCTGTGCACTAAACAATACATTATGTAAACAGAAGAGCTTAAAATGGTCAATAGATTTTTCATCCAGCTTCCTTGCTGCCTTAAAAATGACAGGTCCGGGGAGGATCCAGCCCTGATGTTGAAACCTGTGCTGTCATATGTTACAGTGTCCAGCTGGTTTTATGTTTCTATGATCTGAGGTGATAAAGTTAAGACGAAAGGAATCAGATACAAAGAACTCTTTTCAAAGAGGGTATTTGAACCAGCTTTTTATAAATTCCACGATGCTGAATTTCTTTCCCAAGGTTTGTTTTTATGTAGTTGTCTGAAACTCTGCTGCTTCTTTTGTCATGTAGAGATCAAGTTGCATGTTTAATAATTATGCCTTGAAGTAAGGAACTGATGCAAAAAAATTAACTTTCAGAGCAGTCTGTTCCTGTCACTTGGGTACTGCAAGTCTTAATACACTTATTTTTTAGCATCTGTGAAAGTAGTTATTTGATTCCACTTCTGAAAGTTCTGTGTGAATAATGTGCAGCAATCTTTTAAAATATTCTTATACTATTTATCACTTCATATAATTCAAATACAAATGTAAGCTGCTACTTTGAGGGTGGCACGGAGTCTGCCTGAACTGAGACTGGTAATATATATATAGGGACTGGCAGCACAAGTGCTCAGGGAGGCAGATGTGCTGTCAGAAGAGGCAGTTTGAAATCTTGCATGTTCACGTGCCGTTCTCATCAGAAGGGTGGTCTTAAATGAAAATGGATAAATTAGCATATTTATTTCAAAGAATTACAGCTGTACCCTGTAAATAGTGTTTCAAGCCAAGTAGTCACAGCTCAGCACACTTTTATTGGTTATCTTGCCTCTTAAAATGTGATTTACTTTTTCAGGATACCTGGATGTGTAGTGCCAAAGTCCTTTGTGGAGTGGGTGGAAACCAGTCAAATCACAGCACTTCCCTCATAATTTACTATCTAAAACTTAACTTGTACTATAAAACTGATCCTGAGTAGAGTTTTACCTTTATAGGGTACTTGTGACATGCTGCTGGACTTTTAGGTATTGCTTAAGCATTTAATCAGTATTTTTGGAATGCTACCTCCTATGTGTGAAACAATCCTATCATTTTTAGATGTAAACACTCAGTGAGTCCCATTGCACACATTAAAGTGTTAAACCTTCTTAAGACCCAGCAGAGTGCCCACCCTGGGAGTGTATCCCCACCTCTGGTAGGCATTTTCATTGCCTGCTCAATGCCCTAGAGATCATGCAGTGTTCTCCTGACAGTGGACATCCTCCAATAGGTGCCCTGAAACAGGGCACCAGTTCTGTCTGCAGTCTGCTCACTCCCTGCTTCCATCAACAGGCATTTTCTTTCCTCTTCTTCCCTGGGATGTAATTTAACTCACGGGGGATTCAGGAAAGGAAAAGTTCGTAATTCACTGCTTGCAGTTGTGTAGCTTCCAGTGCTGATGCTTTTGCAGCGGCCACACCATTCCTGGCCTGATTTGAAGGATTTTAAGACTTGCTGTAACCAGCCCTGCTTTGGAGAATCGGAAAAGGGTGAATAATTGGCTTGGGAGGGTGCAGGTCTGGTGTTTCTCCAAAGGACAGGAAAAACGCTGTGGAGTCAGGGCATGGCTTGGTGTGTGGCTCCTACAGTTTTTGAAGGGGATTTTAAGACTAACACGAAATGAGGCATAATGGAGCAACAGGTATAAAAATTGATCGCTTTGATTGTGCTCTTTGTTGTCAAGACCACAGAGGTATTAACTTCGAACTACTGCCTATTGATTCCACCGCTGCACTGTGTGAGGCAAGGTGGAGGTGCAGAATGAAAACAATTGCTACATGGCTGGAATAATATTTCGATTGCTGTGAGATGCCATCTGCCTGTAGTACTTTTTTTTCCTTGCTTATTTAGAAACTCAGTTGATCACAGATTTCAAAGGATGATTTCCAAGAGCAAAGCCCAAGTCAGTCCTTTTTTTAACCTTGCGTGCGTTTAATCCTGAATTAGCTACATCATAGGAAGTATGAAAGGCAATATTGTGCCAGTAAAATAAGGTTACAAGTAGAAGAAAGGAAAAGGTTTGTCCACTCTTGTTACTGGACCACAATTCCCATGCTGTTATGTCTGTAAGTCACAATTACCAGCGCCGCGCTGCTGCAAGGAAGCGTTTCTTCTCTCTTACTCCAGACCTAATGACTAGAGCAAAGCTTGTAAACACAAACCCTAAAAGCTCAAAAATTAGAAGGCAGATGAAGAGCTTTAAAGGTCACTGTTTTCCCTTTTCAGCCTATACCGTGAAATTCCAAAGCTTTATTCGTTCATTCTGAAAATTTCTGGGGCTGACTGTTGGAATAAAGAGAAATGTGCAGCTGGAGTAGGGTGCTAAGCACCTTTTTTTAGATCAGATCTTCTTTAAAGAGGGTAAATTGAATACATCTGATGTAATCAATTTAATCTCATGATTTAAGAGATATATATGCATGTATAAATAATAATATATACACAATCAGAACAATGTATCTAATATATAATAACTGTATCTTACCCATTTGCAGTGGCAAAGCTGTCATTGCTGTGTAGAATTCAGGCTTGGAAACTTTTAATTCTATCTAGTAAATGAGAGTGGAAGAAGTACCTTGTTAGAATATAAAACACACAACCTGTTATAGATGCTAATGATTTATTATCTTACATACTTGAAATGTTTTGATTAGATCGTGACAAGTTTGTCTGATGACAGGAATTTATTTCTTGATGCTGTAAGCTGTCAGCCTTGTGATAATTCACACATGAAATTTGCTCAGTACCGTTGAACTGTAAGGAAATTTCAAGTTGTGGAGAATTCATATTTGAATTTTTTTTTTTTTTTTTTAAGTTCTAGTGGCTGTAACTTTTGTTATCTCTGAAAATCTTTTCTAAGTCACGTCCAATGCGTTACTTAACCAGGCAGTCGCTGACAGTTTGCCAATAAACGTTGTTAATCAGCGTGTGCACCGTAGCTAAATGCAGAAAAGAGGTTACCAGGCTTTATGGATAGTTTTTTCTATTAACTTTTTTCAACATGAGGGTAAACACTGTTGGGTTTTATTTTTTTCTTAGTGGGGATGAAAAACACAGCACGTAGGTCAGTGCTGCGTGGCGTCAGACATGGAAATTGGCCATCTCGTTACTTCCAGTTTTGCTTCGAGAAGCTGACGCGGAGCGGCCCGGGACCTTCCGAGGCCTTGCCTGGCCCTGCTCACAGCTGGCCCCGACCCCGGCCCCGATGCCCACCCTGTGGGGAGCTCTTCAGTGTTTCCACAGCGCTGGGGAGGGGCGAGGCGCGGGTTTTTTTTGCTTTTGATCCCCCCCCCGCCCGATGGTATTTTTCCGGCCGAGGCCGGGGCTTGCGGGCGGCGGGGCCGGGGCCGGGGCCTGGGCCTGCGGGGACCGGCTCCCATCTAGTGGCGGCCGCGGGGAAGTGCCGGGCGCGGCGGCCCCGGGAGAGGGAAGGACGTTAAAAAACCACGGCAAACGCGGCTGGTGGTTGTCTCCCGGTGCTGTATCCATTCTGCCTGTGCCTTGTGGATGCTCGTGGTCTGTTTACTGAAATAAAAAGCTCCTTTGCTTTTGCTGCTGAGGTGCAAGATGCTGCTTTTCAGCGGGAGTTGTGTTTCACTGGCCTTGGATTTTTTGGTCAGAATATATAACGCAAGTAATGTGTACCTTTGAGAAAGACCAAACAAACCAAAAAAAACCCCAAAACCAAACCAACCAAACAAAAACCCCACAAAACCAAACAAAAAAAACCCCAAGCCACCAAATAAAAAAAAACCCCAAACAACAAAAAACCCAAAAACCATCCCCAAATTTACTCTGTCGCATTAATTTTTCCTTTTGTGGAAGACCTGCGTGGCAGACGCTGGGTGTGTTGCACACCGTGCTTCTGGAAGCACTTCCCCTGCCATGCTGATTGAAGTATGGAGGGCAGAATTAATTCCTGCCCTCTCTATGTTTGGGCTTGAGTTTCAGAGTTATATTTGCTCTGTGGAATACTTATGTTTTTGTGGCTGCAAAGGCAATGGTTACTTGGACAAAATGAGTAACTCCTGTACCTCAGACTGCCGGGCAGATTCACCTACGCACAGCAGAGCTGGACACAGTTACACACGGAGCACACGTTTGGAAATGGCCAGCTCTTTATTATTTTCTTTATTATTTTCACCTAAGTCCTTTATTGATAAATAAATGACTAATATATAATAACAAGTCAAATTAACTCAAGGTTTTTTCTTTTCTTTTCTTTTTTCTTTCTTTTCTTTTTTTTTCCAGAAGGAGCTCAGTCTCCCCAGAAGAGGAAGCTTGTAAGTATAATTATTCTTTATTCCTCACTTGGTTTGTTTTGAACATATATAGCTGTTCAGTTGTGGAAATCATTTAAATGGGCAGATACTCTGTTTTCTCTGTTAGCATTTTCAAGAATCTGTCATGCACTGGGGAACAGCTAGCTGGCATTTCTCTGAGGCTGAAGCCTCTTACTCATTCCCTTAAGTGTAGTAGGAAAAGTAGTAGTAGTATAAGCTTACTTCTAATTATCAGCTTGAGCTGATCCTGATATGGAAATAGCTGGGGTGTTGAGTGTTGCTTGCACTGACGTGGCTGAAGTGACTCCACAGAAGTCAGTGATTATTTATGTGATGCAGACAACTTTGATCACTGCTCTTCAAACAGTCTGTTGACCGAAGTCTAAGTCCACAGCTCCCGGGCCACACGGGTCAGGTGTTAGTGGAGCAGGCAGAGTAACAGATATTTCAACAGGGAAAGCAGGCTTTAAAAAATGTGGGTTAAACAAACAGCAATTTATTTTTTTTTAAAACACATGATGATGTTTAGAGAATTTTAGTGAACTAACTTGTGTTTCTGTGATACTATGAGAGCTTAGCTCTTGCTTGTTTACAGATTTATGGTGGAAGAAATTGCTTTATTGATTGCATGATATAAAAGAAAATCTCTCGTACTGCCTGCTGTTGCATTATGATTTAAAATAGTTTCCCAAAGCTTGCAGACTGCAGACGTGAAGCTCACAAAAGCATATAACCTTTCTTCCTCAGGTTTCTGGTTCTAATGAGAAATTATTTTCAATCTTTCGATCTAAGCTTTCCCCTTTGTAGAAGAAACGGTGTTTGGAAAATGCTGCGCAGTGCCAGTGATTCAGCCCTCAACAATACACTGGATCAAAAGGCCTTTTTTATGAAACGGGGCATGACCAGACCTTTTTTTGTTGAGTTCAGATGACAATGAGAAACCAGTCAGGATGTTATTTAAAGAACATGACACACAGGCTGGGTTTTTTTTGTGTTGGGTTTTTTTTTTTTTTAAACCAGTATCCCTCAAATGCTACCTTAAATATATGTGGTAGATATTTAAGAAAGGTGGTGTTCCTGATGTAAAGATTGTGAAGGTTCTTTGAACCAATGGTGGAGTTATCAGTAAGTTTTTTGGTTAGTGTAACTTAGTTATTTTTGTACAAAATTCTGGGGGAAATGAAATTGAGGATGCCAGAGGTATTCCCTTGCCTCGTTCAAGCACGGAGGTGGGTATGACACAAAACTGCTCCTGTATTTACATTTGAAATCTCTGAGATCCAACTGGAGTGCTTCAAATGTGTAGTGTTTTATTTAGTAGTAACTAAAGCGAACGACTGTTTTATTTCTCTATTGATTTAACATCTTTAGTTTTCATTACTTTTGTTTTCTTCCCCAAGTGAGTGCTTTTTAAGCCATCCTTATGTGAAGAAATTTAGCAACCTGCGTGAAGATGATCCAGACCATAAATTTTAAGCACAAGGTTGCAGCTATTAGACTGAAAATCTATGAAGAATTGAAACGTCTTGAGTTAGTTTCTCATCTTCTCTAGTTGATTCGTGGTTTCTGGAATTGCAGATCCTGTAGTCAATTCTACCAAATGATTTCTTGTTGTTTGAAATGTTTGGCTGTTGAAGAAGTCAGTAGGGCACTGTGGCTTGTGTATGTTGTTGTGTTGATGCTGTGCTGCTCTCTGAAAAGGGAGTTGTGGAGCTGATGTATGTGATTTGCATCTCCCAGAATCAGAATGCTTGCTTGACTTGAAAAAAAATCCACTCTTAGTCTGAGAAACAGGAATTAGACAAGTTTATATCAAGAAAGGGGATAATTACAATACGTGTGTATACACATTAAAAATACACATATAATACATACAAATTAGTTCCAATCGGTCTGTCAAAAAGCGTGACCTAATGATGTGCACTTAAATACAGACTGTAGGTGGTTCTCAGTTCTTCTGGAGGCTTTTCCTCTGCTTGGATCAACTTAACAGTGAATGCCATAAGCAAAAAAAAATAAAATCCGACAATAAAATTTATCCAGAAAAGCTGTTGTTGTGCTGTAGCTGTAGGGATAGTTATGGATGCAGCTAGGTCCTGATTCACCGAGTGTCACTCACTGACTTTTGTTCACCCACAGGAGCAGAAGCAGGAATTGACAGAAGGATAAAGTATCTGGCTTGGAGCCAGAAACCCTCAAGAGGTGCATCCATTTTTCTGCACAAATTCCTGCCTTTGTAGCAGTTTGGTAGCAACTGTGTTACGTAAAGAGCGAGACATCCACTCAGTGGTTTTTTGGGTGCTAGTCTGGAGGCTGGGCTGCGTCTACTGTAGAAAAAGATCATATTTGGGGAGGAAGTAATTTTTTTTCAGTCAGCCAGAAGGAGAACGAAACTCGGTTATTGCTGCTTGCTAGGTGATTGCTTTGGTTGATCGTTGAGTTAGAATGGTTTTAGGCTGTGGATTAGCTGGGATATTTGTCATTGCTGAATGAAGGGCGAGCTCTTCCTGAGAGTGCTTCTGACTTTATCTGGCTTTCATTGCTTCACATTTGCCTGGGTCAGTGCTAATAGTCTCTCTTTTTCGGCAGGAACTGGTGGTAGGCACGGGCAGCAAGAGTTGCTCTGCTTGTTTGCACGAAGGAAAAGGAGTGGAGTTAGCGGTCTCAGTATTTTTGGCAGGAGAGCATGAGGAATTTTGTCACCTAAAAAAGGTCATGGGTAGGAAGCTGAAGAGAGTGAATGGTGGTATGGAGCATGTGGAGTCTGTTGATTAGTGACTCTGCTTCCATATTAGCAGAAGAGACCTTGAGCACACCATAAACGATGACTTTGCCCTTAGAGACCTTGCAGTCTAATCTTGAAATAATCAGCACAGAGTGAGCAGGCCTGGAAAACAGATGGGGGAATTGTATGTGGGGTGACATTAAGAGGAATGCCTGATTATTTAGATACCATTTTGTTCTTAATGTGCTTCAAGCGTGTGTGTTTCTGTGGAGGGGTTATGTTTAATACACTAAAGTAAATTATACTCAACTGAATTGTAGGCTGCAAAGAGGTTGAATAATACGAGAATGGGAACAAGTAGTTATATGCTGTCTCTGGTGTGGTTCAATAATCAGAGTTCAAAGTTTTCCTTTAATAAATTATGCATATAAATATATTGGTTATGTTTTTCCCATGCTTTGTTCACAAAAGATAATTACCATTCATGAATATTTTCTTTAATTTCAAATAGCAAATGTGAAGTGATAGACCCAAACTTTGATCTCCATCCTATTAGTGGAAGTGGTTTAATTATTTTCAGCCATTACCCTCTTCTGTTCTTTTGGTGCTAGAACATGTACAGAGATTGTTTTTTGTATTGTTGGCTTTAGTTTTTAAATGGTTTTGATGTGCGCTTGCATGTGAAGCATACCAGAGATGTTCCAGAGTTGAAAGGACAAAGGTGGTGACTGTGGAGCACGACGAGGCTCACGATGAAGGGCCCGTGTGTGTTCATGTGTATAACACAGCTCGGCATCCCGGAGACCAGGCTCTAAACTGCACATTTTTTGTTCTAGCTGAAGGATGCACAACACCATCCTGGAGCTCACTATTTCTGCTGATTGCCTCCCCTGCTAGTCAGCAGTCACTAAATCAAGCTGGGTGTGCATTGAGCCACCTTGTTTCTTTTTCAATACCCTATTCATAATAAATTAATAATTTCAGTTTTCTATAATGTGAATTTTATTGACTTGTTCAGTTTTTTTGTTATGAAAAATGTGGGTTTATATTTGAAATCCTCATGGTTTCTTAGGCAGGGTTACTCTCTTGGGTCGCTGTAATTTTTGTGCTATGTAAATGTAAAATTTTCTAAAAAGAAGATATTGCTTTCCCACATTATCTCTAAATTTGAGAAGAGTAATTACCTCGGCAAACTAAATTTGCCAAACCAGTTTTTATTTCGGATGCAAGTTATTTTTGTTAATTCTTTCCTGCGATGAATCATCCGTATTAAATACACTTTAAGAACATGGAGGCATAAGAAACATGAAAAATTATTATAATCCAGAATATATCCAGTAAGAATTCACACTTAAAGACTGCAGACTGCTGTTTTGATGGTGATAGGTGCTGATGAGAAACAGTATTTACCTCCAGTTTTTATGTCTATCTTTATGAAATGTGGTAAGCAACATGATAATGTTTGCTAGATGTGCAAGGCTTTTCTGGTGGTCTTTATTCCTTCAAATATCTTTGTAAGGGAATATATGTCCACTGTGGGGCTCATTTTCTCTCTCTCCCGCCTCTGCCCTCCCTTTTTGGTTATAAAGCTCTGAAGATTCTTAGTTTCTACAGCCCCAGGCATCTCATAGGGTGTTTCATTAAACAAGACTTCATCATAATGTGTTAAACTTACCCCCAGCTTCCTGACAGTAAAATAACACACAGACACACCAAGGAATTTCTTTGGGAGGATGTGCTGAAATACCAGTTTATAGCAGTTCCTACTTAGATTCTTTTTAATGCTTCAACCTTGGAAACAAGTTTGATGGCAGAAAACCCCCACGTTTTCTGGCCTTTAGTGCTGGTTGATGTCTTTATCTTGCTGTGCTTGGGTGCTGTGGGGATTTCCTCTCTATCTGCAGAGAAATGGAGTGTATCATTCTGTTTCTCTTCCTCTTGGCGGGTAAGTGTTTCTGCTGGGGATCAATTGATGCCGTTTCCCTGCCAGGAGTAAGTGCTGCACCTCAAGTGTGGCGAAGCCAAAGTGTTGGAAATGGAGGGGAAAAAAAAAAAAAAGGGTTTTGAAACAGAGTAGGGAGTCCTGCTGCTTTTGCACCCTGTTCTGTCTTGGATCTGGAAATAGGGTAAGAAATAACGCCTCCATTCAGTGCTTTCTGTTTGTGATATTTTTTTATAGATGAGAGATGAGAGGTGGCATTTTCTAACTACTCCATCCTCTGAGCTGCAGGGGGGCAGCTCACAAGCAGTAGATCAAAAATAACCCGGTGCTCTTAAACTGATATGCGAGGCTGGCTCTGGAGGTGGAATGTGCTGAATTATTCCTGCAGGGCTCTGTAGAGTGTTGCTATTTGTATATTAGGCTTTTAAAATAATTTGAAAGCATTGTTTCAGGTGTTTCAGGAGTGATTTAGTGAACGAGGGGGGTTTTAGTGTTCTATGTATACTGGGATCTCGGAGACAAAGAATTTATGGAGGTCTTCATCAAGGATTTAAAAGTGAGAATAGCCTTTTGTGCAGGTTTTTATTATCAAGGTTCCACTACTTAATCCAGGTTCTCATTTACATTTATTATTTGTCATAATAAAATGATACATAACATCCCAAATTTGTACCTTTTCTTGCTTGCTGTGCTTTCTTACTCTGGGGGGGGGAGGAAGGGCTCAGGTTGTTCAAGGAACAGCCACACTCTGGGCCCCCTCACCCTTTCTTTTGAGACTGGCAGCTGCTTCTTCTGATGGGACGTAGCTGTGGAGAGGTTGAGACCTTGTAGTATGGGGGTACTCCTGCTGCGATCTGAATCAGGGAAGATAGGAGTCGGAATCTGGGATTTGAGTTGATTGGCGAGTACGAGTGAATAGCAGTCTTTACCTGTCCAGATACAGTCTTTAACACCTTCAGATCTATCAAAAATACATATTTGGAGTTTTGGTTGGTTTTTTTTTTGAAAAACTACCTTCTTGCAAATACACACATTGATTTTGGAGCCAGTTGAAATTGCCATTTGCAAAATAATGCAAGATTTGCATTGTACAAGGGAACATCGTCCTCCTCTCCCCCCCATCCAGCATTTGGCTCCCCAAGCTCCTGCGATTGCTGTTTCTCTCTTTTCAGTGCTAGAACCCATAAAGTTTGTAGCTGAAACACAGCTTGGGAGTTCCAGGAAGATGTTTTAAGGCTGAAGTTGTGCATGTTCATAAGGGGATTGATCAGTGCAAAGGGGCTGGTTCACAGGTTCCCCCGCCAGCCGAGAACAGCTGCTCTTTGCCCGCTGAGGACTCTGCACGGGCTCGGGGTGGGAGGGGGGGACTCTCTTCCTATCACACTGAGAGTTTTCAAGCTGCTGCGTGAAATTTGTGCCAGAATCCTTTCAAGTGTGCCCTCGCTCCCTTTGGCTTTACGCTTCCCTTTTGATTTGATGAGAGAGACTGTTCCAGCTCCTTGAAACCCAGAAGTTTGTCGCTGATCTGCTGTGGGCTCAGCCCGAGCGTGTCTGGACTATATCGCTGGCTGCGTGACGGGTCAGATGGCTGCTGTGTCCTGGACTTCCCTGCGCCTTCTTTTCGTACTGGTGGGCTTCATTTCCTTCCTCTGGATGCTATAAATAGGCTCGTAGAAGAATTTCATTTTAAATTTTTTAAGAATTCTGGTTTTGACATGAGCAGTGTGATTAATCTGGACCATAACTGAACTCACTGAGGGTACCTGAAGAGCTTGGAATTGCACTGATTGTTCTGTGCCCCGCGGTGGAGTGCTGACGGTGGGCTCCCCTTCCTGGCTTTAAGCCTCTTAACGCTGGGAGGAAACAGTGTTAGCAGCACAATGATGAAACGGAGGAAAGAGAGGCTTGGAGCCCCGTCTCTGCGGATCCAGTAAGGACTGTTGTGAAAAATAACTTGCATTTAAACGTTTCAAATTGAAACTATGAAGAAAAACAAGCCAGAATTTTCTGTGGCCAATAGACATTGCTTTTATTTGTTAGAACTTTCTTTATCTGTCATGCTTTGTTGGCTGTACCCAGAATTTCCTTTGGAAGGTTTAACTTTTTACTTTTGTGGAGCATTTGTCATAAAGTATAGCTAAAAAAAGAGCAATATTTAAGGGTTTTTAAATAGGATACATTGTGGTTAGGTTTTGTACCAGGTATTAATGTAGTAAAACTGACTTTCTGTAACTCTGTCTTTCTAGTTTGATCACTCTTCAGATTTAGAAAGTACTTTTATTAGAAAGTTGTCAGAGGGCTCAAATCTCCAGAAACTTTTGCTACCTTTATAATATTTTTAAATTAAGAATGCTACTAAAAACTTTTAGATTCAAGTAAAAAAAAAATCTTATACATGACCACAAATGAAATTGAAACAAGCAGTTCCTTTTTAATGCTTGTGTCCTTTAGATATTCTTTGAAATCTACTACTGAAATCTGCTATCTGGATGATTGTAATGATATTTATGGTTTCTATTAGGTAAAATTAAGGAAATTGTATATTTAATACTGTTTTTCTAAGTAGAGGAGGTTAAAAGGAATCCATCACATGGTCAGTGGAGGGAGGAGCAGGGTAAGAGGCAAGTTGAAGCTTTTCTGTCTGCTCATCAGCTGTTTAAGCAGAGATTGCTGGTGGGGAGGATTTCCAATATGCAAAGGTTACCTACTGATAAATATTTGGTTTCGTTAGGAAATTTAAAACAGAGTTTATTGGCAAACATACTCTACTTGAAGAGTTTTGGTGTGAAATGTTTGAATACTAAACAAAACTGAAGCATGCCCCAGATTTCCCTGTTGCTCACTTTTATGTTTAAATATGGTAAACAGAAACTTCTTTTTCACCCCTCAGTCAAAATCTGAGTTACAGTTGTAAGAATACAGTGGCACTAGTTTGTCTTTCAATGCAGAAGCACACTTTATGATAACAATATTTATAAGCTAACTTTTACTTTATTTCTAGTGAAGGACACCTCATTCTGTATAGTTCAATAAAGTAGGTGTTAGAATCTTTTTGTTTAACGTTTACGTACAAGTCTGTTTGGAGCTTTTTGGAAAGCAGCTACTTAGAGAAACTCACTGTGCTCCCCATGTAGATGGATGCATGTTGGCTGCTAACCCTGCAAAAGCAGCATACTCTACAGTTCCGAGCACAGAGCTGGAAGTTGGTGTCCTTGGCTGTAATCCTGATGCTACGATGGGTGTGCTACGGACGAGTCACTTAACCTCTTTGTGCCTCAGTTTCCTTACTGCTAAAATTAGAATACAGCCATTTTGCAGTGCTGCTTTCAGGCTTAATTAGCAGTTGCTCTAAAACACTGACAGTGCTAAATGTTGTTTTCTAGTTAATGGTTTGTGTAATTCGTGTTTTCACAGCTGTGTATTTCTATTCTTGCCACAGCCATGGTGGGGAATCATGGCTCCCAGATTGTGAAAGCTGTGATACAAATGGTCCGTGTCTGTTACTGGTGCCATTATCAATTTGAATTTTTTTTTTTCTCAATTAAAAGTTTAACGTTAAGGATTGACAGTGGTTTGTATTCCAGAAAGCCTGGGAATCACTGCAAAGAATGGATTTGGTCAATTCCAGATTGGAAAATTTTCATAGTGGAAAAATAATTTTGCCTAGATATTCTATTGACTGAGAAATACGCTTTGGCTTGGATGGTAGTCAAAAGGATGACATGCTTAGTTGATTGTGTTTTATTAAGAAGCTGTAACTTGTATTGTGGAAGTATCTTTACTGAAACAGGTAATGTGATATTGACCCTCATTTGTTTCTTTTTCTACCCCGGTACCTTGTCAGAATCTCCTCTCCTTTGTACTCCCACTGCCGAGGAAGCGATGTTCATCAGCACGTGTTCTCTCCTACATCTGCTCCAGGTCTGCAGCACCTTAAATTCCCATTTAGTGCTGACTGTGCACTTGTTACTTCTCCTCTAGTATTTTACCTGAACTCCCAAGCCCAGAGCAATCCGTCTAGTCCATGCTGCAGCCATCCTTTCCAGTGGAGGTAAGGAGAGGCATCAACTAGGAATTCCTAACAGATTGCTGTTGATGTAACCATTTATGCACTCACCAGCTTAATAGTTTAAGTGAATAATATCTAACAGAAGGGAACAGCCTTGTAGTTGTAATTTACTTACAGTCATTTAGGGTTCAGGTTCTTTTGCTTGTTGGCACAAATGTTGCTAGTTTGTGTGTGGTTTAGGGAAGACTATAAACTTAACTGAGGAATGGAAACCCTGCCTACCTGTGTGTGCATGCAAAATCCTGGTTGTACCACGTGCTAGATTCTGAGTGCATGTGCAGCTTGTATCGTGGAGCAAAGGAACCTTCACAGGTATTGCTGATGTCAAGAAAGCCAACTTAAAACTAAACCAGCCTAGAGTGGGCTCCTTAAAAATCTGTGCCTAGAATAGCAGGTTGGTGCTCTGTTCTTTCTGCTCTAAGTCCTTACAGAAGCTAGCAGGCTGAAGCCTCTGTCTCCAGACACAGGGTCTACAAAGGATGAGTAAAATCAAGCCTGTTGTTAGGATGCTTAAATATGGGGGTACAAGAGATTGGAAACAAAAAAAAAAGTCCAAGCCAGTTTGCTGTTGTGGAACATTTATGGCCATCCACAGTCTCAGTGGAAACCTTCAGCTTCTTCTCTAAGAAGAAAGTTCTCCTGGAGAGATAGTCACTGACAAAGGCTGACACAGACTAGAGATCTTGGTGTGTGCAGTTAGGAAACCGGAGCTCGGTGGTACCTACTTAAAACTTGAGCCAGTGTAGCCATCAGGGGGCTGGTTTTGAAGTTCACATGCTGCAGTGTGGATGTAGCCGGTCAAATTTCAGTTACTCATCAGGTGGTAATGCAATAGCCCCTCGATCTAGACTGTTATTTCAGAGGCAGATTGCTCTTGCTGGCCAGCTCTGGTAGGAGTAACAAGAAAATGTGAAGTGGAGCTATTTTAGGCATCTGTCCCTGCAACAGAGAGTAACATATATTACATCTGTTGGGTGGAAATCAGGTTGTCAGCAAAGGGAAGGGATGTTGCATGTGCCTGTACTTGGGGTGTTGTGCACTGCCGTGAAGAGGGAGGTGGCTGCCCAGTGTGCCTGCCACTCTCCCAGCCCGGTGGGCAGCACTTAGTGACAGTTCTTGCTCTGGTGTTCGTTTTGGCAGCCCTTGCAGTCAGGTGAAGGGCAGTGACTAAAGAGCTGTCTCCTAACGTTCTGATGTCATTGTTGCCAATAGAAGTTATTTTTTGTTATTTAAAAGCTGGTATTGGGTAATGTTCCTTGACAAGGGTGATTAAATGTGATTCAATGCTGTTTAGCGTTAGGACTAATAAACAGAGACATAAGTAGTAATTAATTATCAACACTAGATTACTGTTAAAGTCAACTGAGAACCGTTCTTTTTGGGGAGGGGATCTAATGATTACTGATGATTTTCAAAAGCTTTTCAGTACTCAGCGCTTTTTATTCTCTGAGAATCCTTCAATTTTGACGTGGGTCATTAATAATTTTCTCTTCAAGTATAGTTCATATTCTTAGTCTTAGTGCCAGGTTATATTCCACTGTTACTGTGGACTCTCCTCAATAATACTATTTTTCACATATGGAGACCTTCCAGCCATCTGCTCTCAGAGCACTGAGTGGTTGATGATTCACAGAGACGTGGCTCTGCGCAAGGTCTACTATAATAACTTTTTATTTCTGTCCTTGTCGCTTTCACCTGTGCAGCTCTTGATCCCATTTTATCCTGCCTTTCTTTGTTGTAGTTTTGTTTACTTGGTTACGGTACCGGCGATAGCCATTCCCGCTGCTTAGAGCAAAGGCTCATCCTGGCGAGTTATTGCCATCGTTGATCTACTCAGCTTAACACCCTCAGCTTAGCCAGGGGATGGCTCATTTCCATGGCTGGGCAAGTGATAGTAGGAACTGGTGGAAAGTGTAACTAGAAAAACTTAAGCATTAGTGTTAAACGTTTCTCCTTTTTTACCTTTGTTATATAGCACTTGCAAGAACCTACCTAGGTTTTCCTTTCTTGCCTGTATTTGCTGGTGGTGTTGATATTTTTTACATGGACAGATGAACAACTGTTGCTGCATCTGATGTCGTGTCAGCATGCAAGTTCGTGGCTTCTGAAAGAATCAGTCTGAGTGACAATATTTCATACACAGCCTTTGAACATTGAAAATAACGTAAACCTTTCCAAGGAGTGAAAGGAAATGTGAAGTGGCACGATTACAATACCAAGGAATTGATAGCAGGTGAAATAAGACTGCTGTAGTTGATGCAGCCAGGGGCTGGAATTAAGGTTATGTATCTTTAGGAAGAAAAGAGAATGATGTCCAAAATGAAACTGAAGTATTCAGTCTTGCATTGAGGATCTGGCTTGTAATCTTCTGGGGATTGCAGGGCAGGCAAATTACTGAAGAAGAAAATTACTGAAGAAGAAAATGAGGCCACGTTTCACAGCTGGTCCTCTTTATGACTTGGCAAGTCTTTCTACACCCGTAATTGTCCTTTAATCAAAAGTAGGGATTTCCAGCATTTCTCGATATCGAGTTGCTTAAAAGATGCCGTGAATTAATTGTTCTAACATGGAAGTGATGAGTCTTGAGATTAAAGGAACGTGCATTTCCCCCCATTTCAAACAGCATTGCACTCTCTAACACCCTCAGCAAGCTAGTTTCAGTACTTCTAGAAACGGATTAATTTGTGGTAACAGGGATGAAAGTGTTCAGGTGCCATTATTTTTGGAATGTCTGGGTGTTGCTGGTTGAGATGAAGTCTCGGTGGAAATTTGCTTTCTCCCAAGGAATGAAGGGAAGAGTGGGGTTCAGCTGGATTATTCAGGGGGTATTTTCTCATGCTATTTTTGTGAATTCATGCCAGTTGTGGAACAAGTTCTTACAGGGATATATGGTAGAGATTATTTCTATAGGGTTGTTTCCCTTGGAGGGTTTAGCTTTAATGAATTCATTTTTTATAGCTTTGCAGAATAGTTTCATAGTTGTTGTGGGGATTTTTTTGGTTGTTTTTTTTATTTTCCCCCAGCCTGTACAAAATCTGGTCTCCATTTCCGACTGTGATGATGGTCAGATCCTTTTTGTCTTACTTATATAAGTAAAACAAAATGGGGAAACCTAATGTTGCTCCAAAATATTCAGTGCTTGAGCTCAGTACGTAATTACTTGATCAGTGTGTAATTACAACATTATGAGTTTTATATAATGAGGATTTTATGGACATCTGTGAAATAATTTAGGAATATATTAATTTATTTACATAAAACCCCTATTATAGAAAACAGGCATTTAATCAATAACTGCAGTAAGTAACAAGAATATATTATACAGAGATTTGAACAAACGTACTGCGAAGGTTGTGTGCATTTAAAGACTCTTTCATCTGAGCTGTTGCAGTGAACAAGGAGATAGCCACACTTCGAGCTAAGGCTTGTTTGTGTCCATCGGTGGGGTCTGGTGTGCAGTGTCCTCAGCGAGTCACTCAGCTCAGCTTCACCAAGGGGTTGGGATGGAGACGTCTGCCTTGTTTTGGGGGTTTCCTGTGAGGCTGTGGACCTTTTCCTTGTGTATTGGGATTGCTGGTGCATCTTGATGAGAATCTTGTTACTCCAGCCCTTCTACTTCAAGGCAGGTGCAGAAATCCCATCCATAGTATAAAGATGTGTTCGTGGCACGTGCGTCCCTGACTGTTTTGGGTTTTGAAGACTGTTTACAACAGCAAGTCAGCACCTGTAAACAGAAGTTCCATATTTTTAGGGAAAATAAAAAACATTTCAGGATTCAAACTTGATGAAGTTCTTTGTGTTATTTTTTTTATTTTGAAATGCCTCGAGGCTTGTCAAGGGTTGGTGATAGTTTCCTATCTCTACTTAAATTTCCTTTTAGTTTAAAGTCACTTGATACAAGTTTTAAGAGTTTATTTTAGTTAGAATTTCCTATTTGACAAATGTCAGAGGATTATGAAGAGGAGTGTAGTCAGCTTGAATGACATTTGGAAATTGTGCTGGTTTTGCAGCAAGCGATCTCCTGGTTTAGAGCTTGATTTGGTACAGGTTCTGCTTTCTTAAATGTGCTAAATAATTGGTCAGAGTTGACTGCAAGACGGTATAATGTCACTTTTGGAAACAATGTAGATAAGCAATTCAGGAATAATGAGTAACAGAACAACTTTGTGAATATATCATTATGCATAATGTGAAATGGTGAATTTTGAGTAGGTAATCTTTTGGCAACTGAATTGTAATCTACATCTCACATTGAATGAATGAATAAGTTTCCCAGAATTCATTTCTTTTTTAATGGAAATTTTTTCTCTTTATTCCTTTTCATTTGTACCGGTTATTATTCTGTGGAATAGTTTTTCCCATCTAGGAGATGGAGACTACAGGGGAGGGACCTAAAACTTGACAACCTCAGCTAACTTTCTTACCCTGATTGGAAACTGTCCGTTTGTTTGTCACATGGTTGGAAATACTGAGGCATGGTGGCCTGAACCGTGTATTTTTTTCATGGGAAGTCACTATGTAAATGTTAAAATGCCTGCATCCTGCCTGGAGCTGCAGCAGCAGCAGAGTCAAACCTGAGGTTTGGAGCCTGAGGTGTGAATTCTTGTCTCACTCCAGGCTCACCGGTTGGCTGCCATCTGTGGAACCACTTGTAAAGCATAACCTGGTGATTTGACCTGGGAAACTGGAGGCTCCCAGAGCGGGGAGTATATGCTTGTGATGTTAGAATCTGGGGGGCTTTAATGTTTGCTACCCATTTCACCTATAAACCAAGTGGCTCATAACTGGTTTTTCTGTGTAATTGTGTTGGAAGGCTGTGATCTGGCAGTACACCTGCATATGAGCTCACCCATTTACTACTCCTGCACTATTCAAAGAGTTTGGGCTGACTGGGACAAGCTAGCAACTTACAGTAGAGAAAGGAAAAGCTCAGAAGGTTCTTAAGAGACTTGAGTAATTATTTGAGTATTTATTTTTCTGTCTTTATTCTTAAATAACAGTGATTTCCTCAAATAACAGTCGTGTGCTCGGTTCTGTACAAAATCCTTCCTTCTACATCGTCTCTCCCTCAAAGACCTTTTGCTCTTGAATACGGATACAGAAAGGACCCAAGCACTGAAAGATTCCTGGCAAAGGAATCCTTCTGAGAATGAAATATATGTTCTCAACCAGGCAGTCATGTGTTTATTACTGTTGATAGACAGTCCCGCGCCTCTTCCAAAGCTTGTTTTTAATTGTTCTGTGAGGCAACCAGGTGCTATTTTTAGGTTTGAGTTGGAAAATCAGTGAGTGTGCAAACAGGCTTGGGTAACATCCTGCTCTGAAGCACTAGTAGTAGAGATTTACTAATAGTGAGTACCTAGTGCCAACTTAATGGGCTTGAGCTGGAGAGAAGCAGATTAGATGACCTAGCCGCTTGCATTAGCACAGGACTGTTCCTGCCTGTGAGCAGAGACTTCCTTTCCAGATCTGTTTTCTTAAAAAATTAACTCTCCAAAGCCATGAATTGGAAAAGGAAAAACTTCTTCACTGTGAGGGTGACAGAGCACTGGAACAGGCTGCCCAGAAGGGTTGTGGAGTCTCCTTCTCTGGTGACATTTAAAACCCACCTGGACGTGTTCCTGTGTGACCTGCTCTGGCAGGGAGGTTGGACTCGATGATCTTTTGGGGTCTGTTCCAACCCTTAGCATTCTGTGATACTGTGATTCTGTGATGAATTGCGTTTTCTAATTTAGATAAACCATTTAGTGGATCAATATTAAATGGAAAGTTAAGGAAAGTTTGGACTGTGAAGAAGATTTCAGGGTAACATTGCAGTTTTTAAATTGTCCCCCATTTCAGCTGTGTCTCGTGATCCTGAGCTATGTTAAACTTTGGTCTCAAATTTAAATTCAAATTCTTGTTTAAATATCCAAACCTGTACCACGCCAGCAGGGACTTCGTCTTCTCTACCGTATCCTTCCGTGTTCTCTTTTCTCCAGGCCGTGTTAGTCTCCCCTTTTCTGCAGTATCTCTACTCCTGGTTTCGTTCGTTCATCTCGAATGCGCCTGTTCTAGTCCTCCAAGTTCTCTCTTTCCCTCAGTTATCTCTGAAAATTTTGCTACTTTGGCTACTGGTTATTATTCTGTCATTCAATCCCTTGTGTGGTACTTGAGAGCATAATCTTCTAACCTAGTTTACATTACACTGCCATTATGAATTATTAATGTTCTAAAATAAAATCTTCAAACGGTAATCTTTGCTGTGGTGAAAGAGCTCTGGGTGCTTTTGTCTTCCTTCCTGTCCTCCCTGCCCTTCCCTTTCTTTAGACCTTCAGGTCTTTCGAGCAGGGATGTTATTGATCCGGCCGGCTGTGCAGTCAGTCTCACTGACACCTCTCTGGGCTGAGATAGACACTTATTTTATGTAAACACTGGAAATAAAACAAAGTTATACAAGTAATACTTTCGATTCTCTTAGAAGACCTGCTGAATAAGCAGAATTGATGATGTATGTTTGGATTATAGCTCGCCTGAGAACATGAGTATTATTTTTTGTGCTCTCTTATTATGTCATTCCTGTTTTTGTTCCCGTGGTTCTCAGTTTTAGTTCTCAATAGATGAGATATTTAAAATGACAACAGATCAGGGCAAGACATAATTATTAGTAAATGTGTAGGGTAAAAAAGTTTAACCCAAAGAAAGCTCATAAAAATCCCTATCAGCTTTCCTCCACACTTCAGCTTAATGCAAATGTCCATTTTGCTTCCGAGAAATCCCCAAATCATTAATCGTCCCATTTTCCAAGTGAAGCACACGCAACTCTTGACCAGAAGTGTTCCTTTAAGTCATGAGCATCTGCGTTGCCCTCACGGAGAATTTGCAATTAATTTGGGCAGAGTGGAGTTGCCTCCAGCTGCATTCCCATGTGACAGAGGAGCAGCCCATGGGGACGTGTTCCAGCCTGCACCCCGTGGCCGAGCGTGCGCAGCCTCCTCTAACATCAAGATGGATCATAGAACTGTGACCTGTCGCTTCCGCCACTTTCCTCCTCTTAGTAAAAAGAAGGGCAGCTGCAGACTGCGCTGTAGAACTCCACAGTCTGTTTTTTACCTACTGCTGTAAGTGGTCGGCGTTGGGAAAAATACTTTTATTTCTTCATTTTGCAAGTTGTAGCTTCTCTGCAGAAGGTCCAACCTGGAGCCGAGCAGGTGGTGGTCTGTGCACGCGTGATCTCTGCTGCCTCCGCTTATCTGTTTGTTTAGCAGTTTGTCTGCTGTGCAGAATTAATTGGATGAGTTGGAAATGCTGTTTGATTTTACTACTAGTTGCATTTTTTATAGGTAGTGCAGAAGCCAAAATTTGGGTCTGTTAGAAAATGTACAAAAAAAGTGGCATAAATTTTGCTTAAATGTTTACTTCCCCCCACCCCCACCCCCTTAATCTGTAAAATCTGTGCATTGTTAATCTGCTAATCAACATGCAGAAGAAAAGAAAGCGAGAACATTAATATTCCCATTTACCAACACTTTTGGTTTTCTTTATATCCGAGATGGTTTAGAAGCTCCTCAGTGAGCCTTGTGAGTCATATTTGGTTTGAAACCGAGCAGTTGTGTGATACATTTTTGTTTCTGGCAATATTAGTTCCATTTCTTTGTGCCGTGTTTAATGTGATACAAAAACGTGTAGCAAGATTCAGCATCGCAAACGTGAACGTTTTGGTTTTATTATTTTAAAATTACTTTTTCTCTGGAGACTGCAGAAGTCATCGAGGATTCCATTTATTGGTCTAGTCTGTACTTTATTTCAAAGCAGAGAATTCAGGTTTGGGCAAAATTATCTTAATTTCTTACATCTGCTTCTGTGATCCAGATCTCGTAACGTGTATGTCCCTACTGATACACAGGAGGACATGCAGGATAGAAATCTTATCTATCAAATAAATACCAAGAAACAGTTTATAGAGCTGTTTTCATCTGTAGTTAGAGAAAAATCAGTGATCCGGGCTTGTTCTCATGTTCACTCTGTCTTGTACATTATATATTTTACTGAGGCTCACAACCTTGAGCAGTTTGTTTGCATTCTGGTTGATGATGTTGTCACAGCTTTCCCGGAGTTTAAGATTAAAAGCTGAGTTTTTGCTGTGAAGATTCCTATTAGTCCAAAGGAAGGACTAAAATAGGGGGCAATTTCTGTGTAAAAATTCATGGCCAAATTAGGTTGTAATCCTGACTTTAAAACTGGTGAACTTTTTAGCATTTTTTCTTTTTCCTCTTTTCTTCCTCTGCCCCCCCCCCCCTCTCCTTTTTTTCTCTTTTTTCTTTTTTTTTTTTTTTTTTTTTTTTTTTTTTTTTTTTTTTTTTTTTTTTTTTTTTTTTTTTTTTTTT
>JANIJG010001849.1:92223-104696 GCA_024611175.1 Megaceryle torquata | reverse complement strand
GTCCATTCCCTCTTGTTCTCTTGCTACTTACCCGTGAGAAGAGACAGCACCAACCTCTCTGCAGTGTCCTTTCAGGTCGTTGTAGCTGCTTTGTTCATTTTAGCTTAATGCCTCGTGTTGTCTCGGTTTAGTTTTAACCACCCCGTGGCAGTTCTTCAGTGCTCAATCCCTGCGAAGACACAACATGTGCCAACTGTCTTTGCTGCTTCTTTTGCTCTTAATTTGTCCGGTGAGCTCTGTGCTGTAGCTTCCGTATAAACCAGAGGGTCGCAACACATTTGGACTCGACGATCCCAAGGGTCTTTTCCAACCTGAATGATTCTGTAACTCAACAGCCCTGTCTGCTGCAGCACTCTTGTTTGGATGGGTTATGGGCAATGTGTATCACGGACTGCGTGTTGCAGTTCTTTGGGATATGTGCAGCCCCCCCTTACGGGAGAATTTGGCGATAGCCCCGACTTGCCACTTGGTGCAGGGAGCCAGAGGTGGTAGAATTCTGCAGAGACTGAAGCTGCTGAAGTTCTGGGCTTCTTCATGGAGAGGCTGATGCGGGTTGGAGTGGCAGGAGAAGAGATGAGGATATCTTCCTGTTTGCAAATGCTGTTGCACAGTGGCTTCATTAACTCTGTATTTGCAGGTTGGAAAGTCAGTTTTAAGGGCACTGTGGGATATAATAGATGCTAAAGATGAAGGAATGCAATGGAGGCAACAGGAGGCTTAGTCTGTTTTCTTTTGAATAAACTTTGGCCGGTGATGAGGAGGGAGAACCTTTGGATGAGCGTGTCCAGGTGATAGCAGCTATCTGATGCTGTGCTTGTTGCACGTGTTACTGAGTGTCTTCAGAACATTTTGGATAAAATGTTGGAAGATTTCTGTAGAAGCGTGAAGTGAGCTTTTTCTGAACTCACCTTCAGAATTGTTGTTTTTCTAGTAACATTTCTCATTCTTTATGGTGATAGAATCACATATTGAGGTTACATTTGATGAAATGAGACAACTGACATTTGAATCACCCATGAAGATGACAGGGCTAAGGAAAGAATGCAAGTTCTAGTAACTATTTAAAGAGGATAATTGACCTTTCCATGGCATCTGAGCCCAATCATCAATTTTGTAAGCTTGAAATAATGTTAAGTTTATGTTATATTAAAGTTGCCAAGCATTTACTGGTGTTGCTTGGGAAGAATAGTGTTGTATGGAATATTAGCATACTAATAAGTGATATTTTAATAAATAGAAATACAAAGAAAGAATATTTCTTATTAAATATTCATAGGATTTTGGGCAGAATTAACTTTGTGTTTTATCAGTGCTTGCTTCTTATCACTATTTGGTAATGTTTTCATTTAGAAAATACTAATTGTGGTGATAGAGCTGTTGTTTACATCCTCTGTGGCTGAGTACAATTTTGGAAGGGTTGTTTTAGGGCTATGAAGTCAGGGCAGTTGCTTATGCTTAAGTCGTGCAGTGATACTGAAGTGAATTAGGTAACATTTCAAGCTCTGCACTATGATGGCAACCCCTGTTAATTCACCAACTGTGCCAGATTAAAGTTACATGAGAAGCTGGCAGCTTTTATTCAGGTATATGAGTGTGCAGTGCCTGTTAGGTACTTGAGTAAATGTTTCTGATCCTCTGAATCGTTAAGGAGTGCAGTCATTAGGATGTTCCCCTGCATGGGAAATGCACACCAGAGGGGAGCGTGGTGTTGTTCTTTACCCCCCCAAAAACTTGGCTTTCAGGTCTTAGTTTAATCTCAGCCAAATGTGTCTTTGGGAGCCCTTTTATACTGCAGTTAGCTATTGAAATCTGCATGAACCACTGTAGTAGAAAAGTATTTAGCTCTGTGTTGGCTCTGTGGTTCCTGGAGTTGGGGTGACATCTACCCAAAAGGGGAGTAATCGAGGATTGTTAACCTAGCAAATAATGATAGAAAAATGAACCTTAAAGAGATATTCAACTTAATGTTTTCTGTCAGGCTGCTACCTACATGTCCTGAGATTGCAGTCTGCTCAAAGACACTCTGTTCTTCATTTGCGTAGGTCACTGTTCAAATAATAATGATGCCCCAAATAGCTCAACACACATCTTCCATGTAATTTTTTTTTTTTTTTTAAAGGAACCCTCCTTTTCCAAGAAGCAGATAGGAAGAGCTGCTTTCCTTGCTTTGTGTTCAAAGACCAAAGTTTTCTGCTGGCGTTTTCACACGTTACACAGTTCTAATTATATTGTTAATGGCATAGAGCAGGTATCTGTTCTCCTCAGCGGCGCTGACTTACAGTTAGTATTTCAGCTGGTTTCCATTCTGAGCTTTCCTTTACCATAACGTGACTCAGGAGAGCTATCTTCATTTGAAAACCAACGGACTACTGCACCATTCATTCTGGTTGAAATGTCATAGAATGGCTTGAGTTGGAAAAGACCTTAAAGATCATCTGGTTCCAACCCCCCTGCCATGGGCAGGAACACCTCCCACTAGAGCAGGTTGCCCAGAGCCTCATTCAGCTCAAGAGTCAAGAATATATTGTAGCAACTTCTCTTGATATACAGGCAACTTAAAATCACAGAATTGTAGAACGTTGGAGGTTGGAAGGGACCTCTGGAGATCTTCAAATGTAGTCAATCACAAGAGTTTTGACCTTTGGGATACTGTTGTTCAAATTTACCTCAAGGATCTCCTTGGTACCGCTTCAAACTTTTCAAGGAGCTCAGCTTTTAAAATGACAGGTTTTATTTCAAAGAAGATGGTTGTATACCATGTGAATTTATTTAATGCTAAATGTATGAAAGAAGTGCAGAAAGTAATGGGTTTTGTGGGGACTGTTTGCCTAATTGCATTCTCATTTAATGGCAGGCTTAATTAACATCCTACTTTGGTAATGGTAAAGACTAGAAATTGGGGAAGTCCTTGACACTGGCTATTTATAACTGTCCAGTGGGTGCAGTGGCATAAGGAGGACCCTGGAAACTACACATTTAGTCTCCAGAGAAATGCTCCATCATCACAGGAGGCTCTGAAGCATTCTGCAGGTGGTCTTCTCTGAGGCCAAGTTGGGCATGGAAGTGAGAAAGTGCATTGGGGAGATTGATGGAGACTGAATATCCTAAAAGGTGACCAGAAGGATTTTATAATGAAAGAAGTTTCTTCAGGCTGGGAATAGCTCAGGATCAGCAATTCACAGAGAAATATTAATGTTTTTACGAGATAAAGAAAACTCATAACATGTTTGGGTGCATGTGCTATTTTTTTGCTAATTTCTGATAAGCAGAAGGTTGGATACTTGAACTGGTGAGAAGTTTCTAGTCCTAATTTTGCAAAATGTTTTGCTTACCATGTAGAGACAGTAACATGGGTCCCTAGAAGGATTTCATTTGTCATTGTAGACGTGAGAAAATCCTTATGGCTCGACACATTTGTTCTAGCTAAAGCAAATTCTGCGAATGTTGACATTGTTGTATCTGAAAACATGCTGTATTTTTAAAAGATGTTTGATGGTTTCTTTGTATTCTTCTGTTTTTCTAGCAAAAACGCTGCCTCTCCAAGTATGCTGTCTTCCCATTTTCTTGGGTACTCTGAACTTCTCTGTGGTTAATGTTCGGGAACAGTTTCAAAACGAGTGCTTTGCAGGTGGTGATTTGTAAGATTTTGCTCTTGCTGTGTGGAACAGGCATTTAGAAAAGAAGGAATGTGAAGTGTTAAATAAATTCCTGCTGTTTGTGAGCCAGCGTTACGTAATTCCCAAAGTGCTTTTTACAGTTCTTGGGTAAGTGCTCTGCAGAACCATGTGGAATAGCAAGAGGGGCGGACAGATGGGTCTCTGACGGTAGCAGATGCCTCATTCCCTTGCACCACTTGGGCTGCCCAGTATTCCTCAAGAGCAGCAGAGGATGGACAGGGTGTCACTGGGCTAACACTGGTGTAGAGGGCATGGAGATTGTCCTCCTAAAATGGCTTCTCCTCCCCGTGTCTTTCCCGTAAGAGATGTGCGAGGGGTAGTGTGGAGTTCAAGCGATGCGATGAGTGACGTGTCTTCTGAGTGATGCGATGAGTGACGTGTCTCCAACTGCTGAGTTTTCAACCACTTGGGAAAAAAAGCACAACGAATACACATTTAGAGGGCTTTGCTGGTTGTGATTTTATTGCTAACTCTAAGCAATCAGGAGGTTGGTTTTGTTGTGATGGGTTTATCTTGTTAGTTAACCGAACACTTTTTTCCCCACCCCTTACTGCTCTGGAATTTCAATTCCTGTTTTAGCTGAGTAAATCTGAGTATTTTTATACCTTTTCAAATCCAGGGTTTATTGGAAAGTCACATAATATCCTGACAATAACTCTAAACTGCTGTTCTCTAGATTCTACACTTGATTGATAAATGTTATTATGTGGAGCCAAAGCCAAATGTGTTTCTTCTTTCTCCTCAGTAGTAGACAGTGGCAGAGTTTTCGTCTGGTTGTACTATAAATTAACTTTGTGTCCTCAAACCAGAATGGGATTTAGATTCATGTGATGCAAATGTTTCAAAGCAGTAGCAGAGATGGTTGTGTTTGAGCAGAGACTCGGTTCGTGCAGCACGTGAAATGCCCTTCCCCTGTCTGAAGCTGAGATGGAAGGACGTGCTTCGCCGGATCTCAGACGGCAATTCTCGAGAAATGTATATTTTAAAAACGTGCCATTATTTAATGGGAAATTAGGAAGACCAGCTAATTGTTTCATGCAGCAAGCTAAAGGGAGCCTACTGGGATTTCTTTCTCCCAGACATTTATGTGTAGTTTTTAAGGGCCGTATTGTGCATGGAAGGCAATGCCAGCTGTTGATTGTCATCTTTCTCATGTCTGTGATAAAAAGCCACTCAAGAAGGCTGAAATATGAGAATGTCATTAGCTTTCCTACTGGCAGAAGTGCTTAAAAAAGCCACAATAGAAAGAAAATAGATTGCATATTGAAATGATAAAAAAGAAGGCAGCTACAATGAGGTTTTGTTTAGACCCTGGAAGAAGTGAAAACAGGGCAAGAAGCTTCTACGGGCACAAAGGGGGAGAAGTGAACTTTTGGCTGATGTGTGAGGGGGGGTGTGTGGGAAACCTCTGAAGTGCATCACACGTGAGAGCAGCTTGTGTTTTGTTGTCAGAATTCAGCTGGTTGAGATGTTTTGTGGGTACCAGGTGCTACGTGGGAGTTTGTGTTTACTGTGACTGACGTGTACGTGGCGCGGCTGACTTCAGGGGGAGAACGGATTTCTGTTTTTAAACTGATCTTAGGTGACATTGTAAGCATTGGGGCTTATTTTTAATTGAAAATCCAGTTGGGTTGCTTCAGATAAAAGGTGGTATTTGTTTAAAGATGAAAGATTAATTCAAAAACTAACCCAAATGTCCCTGACGTGCCTCACAGAGTTAGGAAGCAGAAGAGCCACCATTTCAAAATAAAAACACAAAGTAGGCAGTAAGTGGTGCTGTCTGTACAGACTCGGCTTAAAACCCCTCTGTTATTCAGGATTGCAAACAGAGCCTGCTTCTGGTTTTGCTTGAAAATCTTTTGATTGCACTTGGACGAACGCGGAGAGATGTGTATAAAGCATGTGTGCTGTGTATGTAACAAACTCCACTTTTAAAGTGTATTTATTAGGATGGGAATAAATACCTCCTTTTGCACTGCCTCCTGAGGTGGAGGGAGGGACGCAGGGATGGAGCCGGGAGAAAAGGGAGGCAGAGGAAACAGCAGCAATATGTACGCTTGCCTGCCTGCCTCGCATTAATGGAACAGCTTGCAAGGTCTACAGGGAATTTGCATTGGCTCTGTCACTGGTATTATTTAGTTCCTTATTTATTGCTAGTGGCTTGATTGTGCTGTATTTTCCCAGCAATGAAAGCTTTTAAAGATCATGTCTGACTCCTTTTGGACAGTGCTGTCCAATTTCTCTCTGCCTGCCACCAGCATGTTGAGACGATCCAAAAGGTAATCTAAGGATTTTGTGAGTAATTCTTACCGGGTTTTTCTAAGCTACTTGTTTTGATACTGTCTAGGCTTGCTTGCATCTTGTTTATTTTAACCTATTAAATCATATTCCTAGTCCGTTAGGCACGATTTCTTAATTTCTTTATGGTTTGGAATCATAATCTTAATTTCTTTATGTATGTATCCGTAGTAAAAATCATACTGTGCAGCTCCACCGATCATTCTTTTTTACTGTGTTTATTGAAATGCATTGTTCCTTCTCGTAGTATGTGAACGTGATGAGGGGTTTGTTGCTACAAAATGATGGATAGATGCTTTACTGAGAGCAAGCCGCTTTCGTATGTGAAGTAGCAAAACAGTATTGTGATGATACAGGCAGCACTGGGCAGGGCTTGCAAATATTTTGACTTATAGTCTTCTTAGAGACATGCATAACCTTAAATTTTAACTAATTCTCAATACATGTAGCATTTTTGTTCCGTGGAGATGTAAATAGGTTCATGTAGCAGTTAACAGGATGAGCATTTGTATTCACGCTGCTCTCTGGATGTTGATAAAACCCCGTTGAAGTGAGTGAAGTAATAAACAGTGTCAGAGCTGATGCGGTACAGCGGTGTCCCTTCAAGACAGGAAAATATCCACATATTGCTCATCAGGTGCTTAATGTACGTAGCCTAAAAACTTAGTGGTGAGTGTGGTAGGCAGCTCATCTTGACTAAAGCAGTGTATTCAGGTTTATGAGTAAAAAAAATGCAGCTGGTATCAGAATTTCTCAGCAGTCGATTTGTTGATACAGTTAAAGATCTATGTAAGACTTGGACTGTCAGCTTCGACTTGGTTTTTAGTGTGAATTTGTTCATCAGCTCTCAGAGATGATACTCGTCTTTTTTTAGAGGATTGTAGCTTCTACATAGTAACATACTGGGGAGGCTCTCTGTTTCCTGCTATCACTCCACACTTGTGATTTAAATCTTATCCAAGTCGTCTTCTGTGCTGACAGCAATTTTTAGAAATTTTACTGGTGATGGAGAAAGATTTTTTGTAAATAAATTTAAATCTTAGTTGCAAACAGTGGCATTAGAGATGTTGCTCTGTTCAAATACAAGTTTTGTTGGCTTTAGCCTGGTTCTTAAAGGCAAAGAGCTGCTCGAGATTCAGGTTGGTTGGTGATCTGTGCTCCCAGCAGTAGCTGCCACACTCGTTGAGCAGCCACATCACTGGTTTGATGGAGGGATAGAAGTGGCAGAGGTCAAGCCCAGTTTTTCCTTATAATTTCTGGAACTTCACTGGGGAAAGGAAAGGGAGACAAATTTTTATCGGGTGCCTCTGTTTCCAAAGGATAAGGTAGGTAGGGCTTGGCTTTCAGGTGCTTCTTGGCCACCAACCAGTGAGCGTGGAAGCAGCAGGGTGTACTGGGCTTGGCTCACTGTCACAGCAAGTCAAGATGGGCAGAGCCAGGAGGAACGGCGGAGCTGGGTTAGTGCAGGTGAGGGAGGAGCTTGGGTGAAGGAGGACACTGTTCTGTAAGAAAATAACCTGCGTTAGGCCTGCAGCTTATGGAGCAACTCATTTATTGCTCCTGCCTGCAGAACTTTGTTTTTCTAAATTTCACTCCGTTGGAGATGGTGTTGAACTTGCAGGAAGCTAGAATTTTGTGAAAATTCAGCCATCACAGACTTCCATACAGAGCAGACACCTGCAGTGGTTCTCGTAACAAAATCACAGTATCTTTATTTTTCAAAACCTTTTCAGTGTGCCATTTTCAATTTAAAATTAGACATCAAGGACAGAAACCATTTGAGAGGTACTGACAAGGATTTACGTGCAATATTCTGTCAGAAAAACTCCTGCTCAAAATTTACAATTCCATTTACTTGTTAGTAGTTGAAGTGCAAAAAGAAACAAATTGATCTGTAAATCTGCTTCACGTCGTCGTGGAAAGGAGATGACTTTTTATTGATTTAATCACATAAATGAGGATTATTATTTCAAAATGACCAAACAGCTCTATGAGGATTCATAGCAGAGAGCTGCAGCATGAAGTCATGGGGGTGGAAATCCTATTTCACACAGCACGGAAACCTCAGCCTTCAGCCAACCTTAGAGATGAAATATTTGAGCATGTGTGGCAGTTTGCTGGGAATATCACCTTCTGCCGTGCTCCGCTGGCCGCCTGCCAGCGCTTTGCCTACCGGCCTGGGGGAGATGGGTCAGCAGGTTGGGTTGGTCTCAGGTGTATCGTGATAAATTGGCTAGTCCATAGGACATACTGCTGTAGAGTGGTTCTGACCAGGGCGCTGGTCCTCAAAACGTATGTCAACATGCGTGTGGTTCCTTTCCTCCCAAGAGTATCCAGCTGTGAGAGCTCACTGTACATCTAGTGCCTTGCAGTGCCGGGACCTGAGCGTTTCTGTGTGTTGATGTTCTCGGGGCTGTGGCATCTGGGCACTTGGAAGGAAAAACCATATTATTAAATGAAGAAATATTTTTTTTCCGTTTTAATTGGTCCCTTTTCAGAGCATAAAGTTCCCTTCCTAGTGAACTTGTTCTGAATACTATAATTGCAGTGTACATTTCTGTAACGTTGCAATATTGGGCATTGTCAGCAGCGGGGAACGTTGTGCTGTCTCAAATATTTGATGCAGTTTCCCCTGATATGTTTGTAAAACTCCTGCCTAGTCCCACTGCATTTGTGGTAGCTCGTGTGCTCTTAATTCTGGGCTTTTCCACCTTCAATTTCTCTCAGTTTTTCATTTGTTTTTGCATTGCATGACTGAATTCCTACTGCTGTCCTGACCGCTGGGCTAAGGCACGTTTCTCTATAATGATTGCTTCTGATATGTACTAAAAATCCTAAAGGGCTTCACTCCCATATGGCTTTTCCTACATTAGGAGGTAAATGGAAAAGACTCCTTTTTCTCCTTGGTGCATTTGGTTGAAATGAGCTCTCTCTCGTGCAGCTGGTGGGATTCTCTCTGCAGCTAATGGTACTGTAAAAGTGAACCATCTGCTCCTCCGGTCAAAGTGGCTGGCTTGTTTCTTCTTCAGCATATTCCCAGAAGGATAGAGAAAGTCAAGAGCAAACTGTAAATACATAAGTTTGTCATGAGAGGGGTAACATAAACATAAATCAGATTTACCTGTCAAACTGGTTCTCTATAAATATTTATGATTTTGAACTGTAGAAGAAATACGAGAATTCCTTGGTTCAAAGGGCACGTGGGGTTGGTATTCTGGTATCAGCTGTGCTGAGGCATTGCCCATTGAAATTGGATTATGGAAAGATAAAGCATCCTTCTGACGTATTTAAATTAATGTCTCTGTTTCTAAACCCTTTTGTTTTCTTAGTGCTTTGGGCATATCTTGAATATACTCTTGCACTTCGATATTAGCAGCAGTGGAGAATTGTGCAAGTAGGTGTTTGTTGGTTGTGAAAATCTGAGATACGACGATGATTTCAAATCTTTCCTCATTTTTTTCAGCAGTTTAATCCTGTCTGGGTGGAACAGGCTGCGACTAGGGATTTTAACAATTTCATTTCTGTTTATTGACTTCCTTTTGCAAAGTTAAGATGGGCTATTTGTGTATTGAAGTGACTTGAAAGAGAACTGGGGGATGACAGAGGTGGGTTTCTGTTAGCAAGGACGTGCTGGGTTTGTGTCCATGGTTGCCATCAATGCTCTAATTCCCTTCCCTCTTTTTCTTTCACTGAAAGGGCATCAGTGATGCAGTAATTTAGTAATTCGTTAAAATCACAGGAATTAACTGCCCTTGAAGTGTAAAACAATCTTTAAGTAGCAGAACACCTCTAAAATCAATGATTCTATGGAAATCATTGTACTTCATTACAGACTGTTCCTTTCTAACTAAGAAAAATGTTCTTCATTATCGAAATATTCACAAACAATAAGAGCAACCACCTTTGACTGAGATGGAAATGAGTGACTGGGAAATAATCAGGTGGCCAACAGCACGTAAATGGTGCTTCCTGATGTGTGATTCCTGATTCGTGATAATTTTTAAGCTACTAGAACAGGACTGCACTAGCAAGTCCATACTTATCCCCCCAAACATATTTGGTGTCTTTTTTATGCTGATTCATTTAAATTGACATTAAAGACTGTGCGTGTCAGAAGGATGCCACCTCCTCCATATATACGTTGTCACTTGGAAGAAAAACAATTAGTTTGACGTTAGCAGAACACTTACTTTTTTTTTGTGGTAACATAAAGCTAATCTTAAAAATGTCAGTCTATACTATAATTAAATTTAAAGTGACAACTGTCATGCCACACATTTCCTTGCTGAAATGAATAAAGTAAGAAATGTTTTCCTTATGTTGGGAAGGATGTGTAAGATTGGGAAATCTGATGCTTTTCATAATATTTAGCTCAATATTTTTTTCTTTACATAGCTCAGCATATTAAATGGCCTCCTGACACTTTTAATTGGAGAGGAAGTTTGATTCAAATTATACTCGTGCTAGTATTTCAGTATGGCCTTAGGACAAAAACAGTGTTTGCAGGGAGAAAAAAATTCTACCTTAGCTTCTGAAAAGCTCCTTATGAGAATAGACTTGGATTACATGAAATTGTCATGGGTATTTTGGTCACTAACGGATGAGTTTTGGGGAACTTCCAGTACACTCTCCCTTTCTAATTAGATCTGGTGAAAGAGACCCGTGCTCTGTGAATGGAAGGAAGGTTCTTCTAATATCCAAAAGAGGTGTAATGATTTCAGGAACACTCCTGGATTGTTGGTAATTTCTAGTTTATTTGGGATTCTGTCTCTGTAAATCTGTTTCCCTGCAAGACTGAAACCTACGGTGTCCTACAGGGTTAACACTGAAGTTTTTAAACCTTGAAAGCTCTTTGTTCAGATGGAAACTCTCTTGTATGAACAGTGGCTATTGCCCAGGACAAACCAGTTTTTCAAGTCAGAACTTTTGTGGAGAGGAAACAAGAAACACACAAATCGTGGCTGATTTAAACGAATTATTTGGATCCTTCCCACGAATGAAGCTGCTGACTGTAAAATAATTTTACACTGATGCTTTAAATGAGCAAAATGAAATGTTGGGGAAAGAGATTGGTTTCAGAAGATGTAGAGAAGGGAGATTCTGAACTCCACAGAGGGCACACAGCTCAGATCAGTGCTACTATGGAAAGTAAGGCAGAAGTAGTACATGCTGCCACGCGTCAGGCCTGGAAATGTGCAGTTCTTGTGTTTAATTGAAGTCGACACATTTGGGTTTTGGAATCCTTACAAAGTCTGTGCATCTGCTTGATTCAACTGTTTGACAAGTGCATTTGAAATCTGGAACGCCCATCAGCTTAAAGCTCTTTGATGGACTTGTAGAGGTATCTGGTTCTGAGGAACCTTTGCCCGTGCCGTGCCGTTACTCTTTGCAGGTCCTTGTTCTTTGAAGAGATGCTGGGTTGTGGTGAGGAGCAAACTAAGGGAGATGTTCTTGGGATTCCTGTTATTTTAATGGGGGTGTTCACAAGGATCTGTACACCTTAGGGCAAAATATATTTTTATGAAAAGCAAACCTCACTTTTGAACTGAGAGAAATAGCGTGTGATGTGTCATCTTCTATCACCATAACCCTACCTGGGGCAAATGAGTTTTTTATCTAGTGCAGAACACTTGACCATCATCTCGAGTATATTGAGAAAGTAGATCTTTTCTTCAAAGCATTAGGCAAACACCTTTGAAGTGATTTGATTCTATATTTGTAGCTAATTATCAGATACTCCTTAAATAGTTTCTCCCAGTCCATAGCCCTTTTTTCATTTTCTTTTGGTTTTGCTATGATTTTGAGGACTGCAGAGTAACACCTAAGTACTCTTTAGAGCTGTAAATAAAATAAGTGCTTCAGTAGTGAAATCTCATAGTTTATGCCAAGCCTCTTAACTGTTTGGTTTTAAAGACTGTTCTAGTGTGCTTGCTTTTGGTACTGTGTCAGCCGAAGGTGGAAGGGTCCAGAGAATCAGGATTCAGAAGGGGAATTCTTACGAGTCCTGTTCAGGGCAGTTCTTGTACCAACTGTGAAATCCAAGCCCCCTGATACCAGTCTCTCTTGGCTATCATTCTAGGCAATGCTGGGCAGTAAATTGGACATATTTTGAGCTTAATGAAGTGTGAACTTTACCACTAAAATACCTAAAGTTTGAGGAGTTGGTATTTGACTGGGATATTTTATATGAAGAAAAAGCTTAGGCATGTATTAAAAATGTAAGCAACTGCTTATCTAGCAGTGTGATGGTTGCATTAGTCTCCCTGTATCACTGCTGCCTGCTGTGTTTACGTAGCACTAAGCGTATCACTTCAACTTCAGAACTAATAGAAGATGTAAATGTCACTTCATGTGTTTATTTGATCATAGAAACACAGAATGGTGGGGGTTGGAAGGGACCTCTGGAGATGAGCGAGTCCAACCCCCTGCCAGAGCAGGGTCACCCAGGGCAGCCCACACAGCAACAGATCCAGGTGGGGCTGGAAAGTCTCCAGAGCA